>APFE031370578.1:3155-50448 GCA_000404065.3 Pinus taeda
TAACACAAGTGAGTGTCGGACCAAGCAGTCGCTGGTGGCTGAGTTGAAGGCTTCCGAATCAGATGCATGTTCTGACCCTGAGCCAGAACCCAACAAGGGGAATGGCAAATGGAAGCAAATCATTGATGCCGATCCCAGCGCCACTGTTGCCACTGCCAAGATCCAGAAGAATGAGCCCGAAGAGCCAGAGGAGGGGGAACGTCTTTTCCACTCACAGATGTGGGTGAAGGGTTCGCCGCAGCAATTCATTGTCGACAGTGGCAGCCAAAAGAACCTTATTTCAGCAGAGGTCGTGAAGCGGTTGGGCCTACCGACTACACCATACCCGCAGCCATACAGTATCGGGTGGCTTCATGAAGGACAAGATCTCAAAGTTCGCCAGCAGTGCCGCCTTCTCTACAGCATCAAGCCTTTCACAGACGAGGTATTGTGTGATGTTACACCTCTAGATGTTTGTGATGTACTATTAGGCCAGCCATACTTGTGGAGGCGACATGTTGTGTATGAGTCAAGGCCTCGTGCTTTCATTATTTCTTTGGGTGATTCATTATACAGGATACCAGAGGTAGCCCCACCTACCGCCACGTCTTTGATCACTGGTAAGAAAGGCAGCAAGCTCATATCACAGACTAGGAAATTTATTTTCTGTTTGGTTCGCTCCCAAAGTAAGGGGAAGATCATTGCTACATCCATGACCCCCGCAAAGGGTTCCTCCATGCAGCAGCAGCAGCAGCAAAGGGATATGTTCATGACAGAACACAAGAACAACTTCTCCTCACCCACAGGGGTACCACATAAGTTTCAGGTGGGCGACAAAGTTTGGTTACATCTACAGAAAGAACGCCTTACAAGAGCCCATCAGAAGCTCCAACCACTCCGACATGGTTCTTACACCAATACCAAGGCTACGGGCAACAATGCTTTGAAGCACAGGATTCCTCCATTCCTTCACTTGCATTGAGTGTTCAATGTGGACCATCGTCGACCATGCTTCCCACCATTTCTGGTCACATCAGAGATTGCAGAACAGCTCACCAGAGACCCAGCTCAGCAGAAGCTTCCTCATCTCAGGGAGGAACTCAACGTAATGGGGACCATTGCTTCCTAAGGGGGGAGGAATGATCCAGGTGGATGTTGGTGGCCACCCACCTATCCCATTTGGACTCCCGCAATTATCTCTTTCAGTTCTTTAGTTTCCGTAATTGTAGCACAATTTACTATTTTTAGCAGTTTTTCGGGTCCTAAACTTCCGGAGTCGTTTTGAGGCCCTAAACGAGGTTTTTTGGGAAATCTGGGGGCAACATTTGTCCATGGATTGATGTTTCACTTCCCAAAGTGGTAGTTCTCGAATAGATCTTTCTAACGAGCTATCATACGCGTAAAACAGAGATCGTATGCCAAAATTACGACCCCAGGAAATTGATGTACCAATTTACCCAAAACGGGGCCCACAATTTGGCGTTTCATCTTCTAGGGTTAGGTTTTGGAATGTGAAGCGTTTTCCATTGTTTCTCAACAATAAATAGGCCTTTGATCCTCATTGTAACACAGTTCAGAACAGTTCAGAGGCATGTAGCCGCCACATCTCTTCTCATAGATAAGCTACCATCGCCCTAGCTGGTTTATTCCCATTCCTGGTTGTAAGCATATTTCAGTGTTTTCCATTAATGAAATGAAGTATTATTTCCGTTGCATCTTTGTGTATTTGGTTATCTTTGTATTTTATTGCATTCCTATTTAAATCCGGATCACTCTATCTCTAACTAGAGTGGTGGCTCAACAACATTAGTTAAGGAGAGTATGATTCTTCCATTTGCTAGTAGTATGAACTAAGGCCCCTCATAGTCCTATGCTTGTTGTCTAAATCTCATATTTAACATTGTTTGGTTCTGTCAAGATCCACATCTCGTGAAAAAGTTACGAGAAATACCTTTTGAGTGCTTCAAATGGTATTCAACAACATCTCTAGTATCTTGGCTACAATGGTGGTGTTTTCTTATGTAAAAAAAATTGGTCTCTTTGTTTAGCTCCTTATTACAATGGTATGGACATTATCTAAACCCTTTTGAAAATAGGGTCTTATAAAGGGGGTGGAAGACATAAATTTCAATTTTATACTTATCTATGGCTTAGCCTTAGTAGCTTCATATCATAGAGTAATCCTTGGTCTAAACTTTCTTTTTATCTCATCTATCTAGGCCTTCTTCTTTAGTGCTTCTAGTTCTCAAATTTGGGCTATACTTGTAGTAAGTCTAAGTTTCTATGGTCAAGTCTTTGCTATAGTGATGGGATCTCTCTGTTAAGTTATATATGGTTGCATTTTTTTGTTATGGATGGTAACCACCCTGTGTCTCGTATTTATGCTTTGAACACATATTTACCTTGCCTCTCATCGTATTCTAACTGATTTGGCAAGGGAGCTATGAGATTGAAATTCATCCCTCATAAATATTGGGCCTTATTTTTCCCTCACTGAGTTTTTGGTTGGTCTCTTTTAAGAGGTGGGTGATCTCTGTTATATTTTGGGTGGATTGGCTCAACCTTAGTCCTATACTCATTATTATTAGATAAATATGCCTGAAGAAGGAGGTCATAGTTGTAGGAGGGATCGTCATAGTGTCCAAATAACAACTACCTGTCATGCCCAAATGGCACCAAGGCATTCTACTAATACTTACTATAGACATATCCCTCAAGTGATCCTAAGTGAATATGAGGAAGAGTATAGGGGTGAAAGAATTGAATAATGGTTCATAGTAAATGCAGAGGTAGAGGAATAGGTTTGCAGTTTGGTCCTATACATAGACAATATGAGAATGCAACATACAAGTTACACACAAACAATTGGCATCTACTGGAAACTCAAGAAAATTATGGGTTAAGTATTGGTTGAACATTCAAAAGAATAGTGTGAAATATTATTAAGTGTAGATTAACTGTAAAGACAAATCAAAATGTTGGACACCAAAGTCATATCATTAGAAAATAAGCTAGCCAACATGGAATTCAGGGACTCAGACAAAGAGGCAAGACCACCAGACACAATCTAGGTGGGCTCTTGCTCTTCTATTACATAGAAGTTGTCCATGACATTTTTTGTTATGTTGGTTAGTCATATTTTTTTATTTTTTTTTAAAGGAACGTGTATTTTACTTATATTAAAAAAAATGGATTTTGGGCTAGGTCCCTAAAAAATTCCTCATGTTCTAGATATTCATTACTTTCAAAGATCCAAAATATAGCTATTCTATTTTTATGAGTGTGTTTTCCGTTATGCAAAATCAACCTCTTCGAGGGGGAAACCTCCTTTACATTACACAAATTACAATTCTTGGATGATGCAAATGACACAACCTCCTTTCTATATATAGGAGTCTAAGGGGTCACAAAATAATCAGAGCCGACATAACAATAATAATGTAAGGGCACAACAATAACAATAGTGGGCTTCTATGGGGCACAATAATAACAATATGGGGACAACATGGACACAACAATAACAATAAGGGGCTACAATGACAATACTAATAAGGGAATACACTAGTTTTATAGGGACCTAACATGCCCCTCTCCTTAAGAAAAGTGGTTTCTCAATGCTTGAGTAGTTCTAGATGCTTATGTATAAAATTCTCATCCTCCCATGTGGAATCTTCAGCGGGTAAGTTCTTCCACTTGATGAGATACTCTGAAATTGATCGATTTTGTAGCTGTCAAGTTATTGTTTTTGTGACTGATTCAAGTTCCAATATGATTTTTCCTTCCTTGCCAAGTTCTTGGAAAATTGTTTGAACTGGGAGCTTGTCACCTATAACCTTCTTTAAGCATAAAACATGGAAAACTGGGTGCACTTGGGAAGCTGCAGGAAGCTCCAACTTGTATGCCATAGTACCAATCTTTTGCAACACCTTGTGTGGACCATAATACTTTGGTGATAATTTATTGTCCTTCTTAGCTTACTTGAGGGACATTTGTTTGTATGGTTGTAGTCGTAGCAATACCTAGTCACCTACATCAAAACTTCTTTCACTGCGATGTTGATATGCTTGTTGTTTCATTCTATTCTGCACCAAAGTGAGGTTATCCTTTAATAGTTGGAGAACTTGTTGTTGATGCTCAATGTGATATTCCACTATTTGAACCTTAGAATTTTCTCTTAAATATGATGTGACAGACGGTGGATTATATCCATAAAGTGCCATAAATGGGGTCATTTTTGCTGCAGTATGGAAGGAAGTGTTATACCGCCATTAAGACATAGGCAACCATTTGACCTATTGTGTTTGTTTATCATATACAAATCAACGAAGATATCCTTCCAAACATTTGTTTACTATCTTAGTTTACCATCAAATTGAGGATAAGAAGATGAGCTAGGAGCTAACTGAGTACCCAGACAAGAAAATAATTATGTCCAAAAAATTCCAATGAAAACGGGATTTCTGTCACTTACAATAATCTTTGGGTTTCCATGTAGCTTTTGAATTGTTTCCATAAATGCAGTAGCAACTGTACTGGCTTTAAATGGATGAGGTAATGCACAAAAGTGTGCATACTTGGTAAGTCTATCAACTACCACCATGATGACACTCTTTCCTTCGAACTTGGGTAAACCTATGATAAAATCCATTGAAACCTCCTCCCAACGTTGATTTGGAATGCATAAAGGTTTTAGTAGACGTGGGGTCTTAATTGTTTCAACTTTATTTTGTTGGCAAACCAAACATTTCGCCACAAACTTTTGAATATCAGATTTAAGGCCATCCCAAAAAAATTCCTTCTTATCTCTGTGGTAAGTTTTTTAAAATCTTGAGTGCCCTTCTAAGGGAGAGGTGTGAAATTCCATAAGAATCTTTTGTTTGAGTTGGGAATTTTTACAGAAGTATAAGCGATATTTGTACCATAACGAATCATTTTTCCAGATAAATGTATGAGATATACTGGGATCTTTTTGTATCTTTTTGACTGAGTGTCCACACTTCTTCGTCATTCTTCCATTCATCCCTTGCTTCATTTATCCAATTAGGTTGGATAATAGAAATGGTGCAAAGAAATGCTTCCACATCCTCATCCTTTCTTAAGAATGCATCTGTAACAACATTTTTCTTCCCTTTTTTGTAGATGATTTCAGAGTCACAACCCAACATCTTTGTGATCCATTTTTTTTGCTCTTCTGAAGATAATCTTTGTTCAAAAAAGTAGTTAAGACTATCATGATCAATTTTTACCTTGAAGTGTCCTCCCATTAGGTAAGGTCACCATTTCTTAAGTGTGTGTAGTATTGCCAACATTTCCTTCTCATAAATAGCTTTGTGTAAATACTTTCCTTTGATTCAACGACTTTCAAAAGCAATGGCTCTTTATTCTTGCATTAAAATAGCACCAATTCCATTTCTTGAGGCATCACATTCCACAAAAAATGTTTTTGTGAAATCCAGCGTAGCTAAGACCGAAGCTTGGCACATTGCCTCTTTAAGATGTTCAAAGGCCTTCATTTCTTCTTGAGTCCATGAAAATGCATCTTTCTTCAATAATTACGTTAGAGGTGCTCCTATTCTCCCATAATTCTTAATAAACTTGCGATAATTTGTAGGACAATAATTGTAAATTGTATTTTGTATAAAGAATTGATGTAGGATGAGTAGAAATGAGAATGAGGGCCTTGTATATATAGCCAAGTAAGTACCCTTTCACTAACGATTATGTCCTTAGGGACATACCTTTTCATTAATTACTAACTAATTAATCGTTAAGCTTATTTGTTGTATTTTACATTATTTGTGTTTATTTTTATATAAATTTAGTTTTTTACATTAATTATTTGTGGATGGGGTGTGTGTGTGTGTTTGTGTGTTTCTATTCTCTAATTTTATATTTCAATTATTTGATATATTTGAACATAAAAAAAATATTTAAAATATCTTAGATCTAAAGGAAATTAACCTTCACATTAATATTTTAGTATCTTATTAGATCTGTTGTGACGAACTATTTCAGTGGAATATCCATAGTAGTTTATAGATCATCTATGATCAAAGACTTTCTTAATAGACCTAAAAGAGAAATTAATGAACATACCTTCTGTTTTATGCCAATAGGATTAGACACATCAAAATTAAGATTGCTTGAAATTTGAATTTGAATTTCTAATTACGTGTGCACCATGCCTAAAAATCTAAGTGTCTTTTGAAAATCCTGAGGCCAAGAGAGAGATGTTACACTATATTTGGAGTCAAGGCAGGATATGTTCACACACATGCTTGAGAAATACCAATTCCCCCAAACACGGATATAATGATCTTCTAAACAATCAATAATAGATTCAAAAGAAAAAAAATAATAAATGATGGTTAAAGTAGCCCAATATTTTAATCTGAAATTACTAATAGAATATGTCACATAAAAAATAGAAAGCTCCCAAATTATCAATATATTGTCGCAGAGTAACCCCAAGTCAAATTGTGGTTCCTTCCCAATAATTTCACCACCCAAATGCCTCAAATGTTCCAAATTCTATTGGCTTAGAGAATGGGTGTTCGAGCAAGCTGAGACCAGCCAAAGAAAGGTGACAAGGAAGGATTAAGACATTTAGCTTCTTACACACACATAAGGATAAGAGATAAGCAATCCAAAGGCTACCAAGCACCGACCAAAAATAACTTACTAGAATACCTAACACATTATGCTATCTTGAAATATCCTAACAATCAGTCCTCAACTCTACCATTTTCTCACTTCAAATATATACCAATATATAGAACTGCATTCATTAACCACAAACCAAGGTTTCTTTTACATGGGCAGGAGGATATTATGTGTCCTCGAGTTTCTTTCCCCGAAGATTTTTCTGACTCGTAATTAATGGTTGATTAATTCCTAATTTAATGTGAATCAAAGCCCTCTTAAACATATATTTATGGCATGACCCTATAGTCATGAACCCCAATTTTTTTACGAAGATTCCAGGGGTGAAATCAATCACTCCTTTGGCCCATTTATCTACCTCCTCATTCAAATATCTCTTAAAATGAAAAAGGAGACTAAAAAATAAGTTCACTTCCTACTTGATTCCAGAGATGATGATTTTTAATTTTTATCTTTCAAGATAGGATTTTATCAATCGTTACTTTCTTGATGATCGTTGAGTCCTTAATGATTAATAAAGTTCTAATACCTTCCACCTAAGTGATAGAAATACCACACCATCTAGCATATGCTTTAGCTAAATTATTTGAGATGTTTCCTAGACCCATTCATAAGAAATTGTTGGAGTTCCTTTGGGATAATTAAGACTCTCCTAGCCCACTCTTGCCACGAAATTACATATGTTTCTCAAGCACATGTTATGTGTATATTTCTTCCTTATAGTGGAATCTACTTATTATTTTTCCATTGCATTACTTGTATTTTATTTGACCCGTGACACATTTAGATTATATAGAGAAGTCTCAGTTGGTAATTTAGATCCCATTCCATTCTATTATATTCTCCTCAAAATATACCTAGATAACTAATGCAAATATAAATAGAAAATGTAATGTTTTGTGTTTGATTTCTTCATAAAATAGTAATAATAATAATAAAATTGACATTAAAATCTCTCATTAATGACATACACAAATTTTCTCTCTTTAAAAAGGTGCTATTACAATTACATTGCAGTAATCTATTACCTATATGCGTTCCTACAAGCTTCCAACTTCTAGATAACCCTAAAATAGAGACTCATTTTCCCTTTCTCCTGCTAAAAACTCTAGTTTTGAAGACCACCATTCTCTTATAACGAATTGTATTGATCTTTCAATTCAAATTATTTCCCTTAATAAAGCTCTAGTTTTGAGGACCACCTTTCTCCTAAATGGTCCTATCCTAACCTCCCTAATTTAGGTTACATAAGTGTTGGTTAAATGTTGTATGTGTCCATCCTCTTTCAGTAAGGTCTGTTGGATAGTAGTGGATAGTCTTTTAATGTAAAATATTCCACTTTATAAGACCCATAGGTAGCTAATACCTATTAGTGATGAGATCACAATTAGTTAATAGGGTTTTGTTATCAAAAATCTATTTAAAAAGATAGGAGACTATGGAATGTTTGACTTGGGTTGTCTATTTAGAGCTCTACTTAGTAAAAGTTCACCCCACCTTAAGAGGGAAGAGAACATTATTTTGCTTCTTTGCATTATCAAAACGCAAGGTTATCTTTTATAGGCTTCACCTTTTTGTCTCTTGTTTCTAATTATTTTGAAATTATATCAAAAGAATGCATGGTTGTGTTTCAAGTTGAAGGGTTAAGGAACACCACAAGTGGTATTAGAGCTCTTTCTTGAGCCAACGTATATTTTTTTCATCTTGGAGACATATTTCAACACCCTTAAATAACACAATTATTTGGCATTCAATGGGTAAAATTATAGTTGGAGAAGAATATACACAGGAAATACAACTAGAAGAGGAGATTACTTACCTAAAAAGAACATTTGCCAACTTAGGATACAATAATAAAAGCATATTCAAGGCCATTCAAAAGGCCAAATCTAAAAATAATAAAAACAAGGCGAAAGACCCCTTGACTTCCAATGCCTACCTCCCATACATTCAAGGAGTCACTGACAAGATAGCTAAAATCCTCAAAAAGAAAGATATAAAGATTGCATTCAAACCCTGGTCAACCATCAAACAAAGAATGAAATCAGTAAAGGACAACCAAGAGTAGCTTCAGCAAAAAGGGGTGTATGTCATCAATTGCTCATGTGGCGAGCAATATATAGAGGAAACGGGTAGGTCTGTGAGGATTAGGCTCAAAGAGCATAGTGCAGATATCTGTAACGAAAGAACCCGCTCTTCAGCCTTGGTTGAGCATGTAGGTAAAACTAATCACCATATATGCCTTGAAGACGCTAAAGTCATTGCCAATGAAGATCACCATTTCAAGCGAAAGGTTAGAGAAGCTATTGAAATCATAAAACACCCGCGCAACCTTAATAGGGATGGAGGCTTGGAAATTAGCAAAAATTGGAACTCTTTGCTCACCCCCCACGAATAATGCATCTCTCCCTTCCTTCTCCTTCTCCCTCTCTCTTCCTTATCTTGGTTGTTCCTCTCTTAGTCAGGGCTTCCTATAGAACCTTAAGAGTTTTAACCTTATAGCCCTTCTTTAGTCAAGGATAAATCATGCCTAATCAATTATCCTTTAACTTAATCTCTTAAGAGCTCCAAATAATATTACCCTTAATTAAAAATATATTAATTGAATAAGCTGCATAAAACTATTCCCGTTTTAATTTTAATCATACATAGATAATATAAAAAACCTTATCAGCATTAAGGGCATAAACATATAACATAAGTTCTCTAAAATTCTTGAAACTAAGTTAAACATAGAACTTAGTAACTAATTTAATCAATTAATAAAATAACATATAACGAATTTCTCTATTTAATTTTAATAAATTAGCAACATAATAAATTAAATTAATAATGTAAATCAATGAATAAACATAATAAATTAGCAGCATAATAAACTTAGTATATAAATAATTTATAAACCAATAGAATTTATAAATTAATAATAGGCTTGGTAACTTATTTAATTAATTAATTAAATAACATATAACTAATTTCTCAATCTAATTTTAATAAATTAGCAACATAATAAACTTGACATATAAATAATAATATAAACCTCTAAAAATTAATTACGCAAGACATTAGAAATTATAAATAAATAACATAATATAATGGTAATTATTAGAATGAAACTTATTGATTAATTCAATCTATTAAATAAAATATCTCATAACTCATCCCACATTTCTATTTAATTAATAAATTAACAATATAATAAACTTATTATATCAATAATATTATAGACCTTTTATTAATTAATTACAAATTATCTACACAATAATGAAGAATTATAAATAGATTACATATTGTAATAGAACTTATTAATTAATTCAAACAAATAACATATAACCAATCTCACAATTTAATTTTAGATTAATTAATGAGTATAATAACAAACTTATTATATAAATAATAATATAAACCTAAATAATAAGTTAATTACACTTAATCATTAACTTATTAATGAAGAATTATAAATAGATTGCATATTGTAATAGAACTTATTAATTAATTCAAACAAATAGCATACGACAACCAAGCTCACAATTTAATTTTAGATTAATTAATGAGTATAATAACTAACTTATTATATAAATAATAATATAAACCTAAATAATAAGTTAATTACGCTTAATCATTAACATGAGAAAGCATAAATAAAGAATTATCTTAATATAACAAGTAAAAATTATAAGATAATTAGTAAAAATAATAATAAGGACAAGGTAGTAGTAATATATTCCGCAAACATAATATGATATTAATTCAGAAATTAACTAAAATAATGGTAAATAATAATATTAAACAGTCATTTGGTCGGCCAAACAGTCTTTACAGCTAACCTATTGCATATTTATCACAAACCCCTTTTTCTTTTCTTTTCTCCGTAAATCAGTCCTGATGATGAGTCTTGGTCTAGACTCGAAACGTCAACTAATGTAAAGATGAACACTGTGGAGAATCCGAATTCCTCTCAGAAACCACACCACAGTAATCTACAATCCAAAATAAAATAACTTTGTTGGAAACCCGTGTAACTCCTTTTGGTACCCTTCGAGTAGTATTGCATCAAACAACACTTGTAAATGAAATATCACTTCCATGTACACTTGGGTATATCAAAATTCCCTTAGGTATAGTTGAAAGTATCTCTAGATCAATTAATTAATCATCTTGTTTCTATAATACACTTAGAATGACACTCTAGGAGATCCATATCTAGTACCTGGGTAGTCAAGTTATACGTCTAAGAGCATAGTCAAGCCTCCTTGTTTAGTGCCTTGAGATGTTTGGCCAAGTATTATTATTGGAACTCACAAGTATATTAGATAAATACAACACCTAATACTCCCCAAACTCCAGGCCCATACAAACCATAGTTTTACAACCAACCAACAAAAATTTTGCATCTTTGTATAAAGAAGGAATTTAGAGATTCGGTCATAGTAGTAATAATCAATTAGGGTAGTAGCACTCATATTAAAAACAAAAGGGGGTCTACAAACTCCATTGTGGGAAACCTATCTAAAAAAAATTCTTAGTACATTTTGATCACTTGAATATCCCTCTGAAGTAACCCTTTTCTTTGTGTACCCAAGAATATGGTGATTTGGAGTATATTTGAACAAAGGCCTTTCAAGCCATTGATCACAATGATATAAAAGGAAAATAAAATTTCCAAAAAATGTTTAGTGGTCCCATGATTTTGACTTTCAACATGGCCAACTCAGAGAATCAATAGGGCCAACCCACTCAATGCCAATATTTGGATAGAAAATTTTCTAGCAGTGAGGCTACACTCAATGTTAGAATGAAACAATGAAATCACATAGCTACTTGTTGAAAATCTTAGGTGACCACTTGAATCTCAAAATAACCCATCTAAGCATTGATCTAACCAAGGAGGAATTTTCCTTCCCATGGAGTGCAAGCCACACACATGTTTTAGGATAACCCCCACCCACACATTTAGGAAAACAATTTCAAGGCACAATTTTCCAAAGGAAGACGAAGCCCCCTTACAAGCTCCATGTGAGGAAACCAAAATTACTCTCCATGCCATATCAGGTTTATTGGCACTCCAAACCTTAAAACAATGATTGGCTACATCAAACATTGCAAAGTGAATGTGTTGATTGGCAATGGGAACATCCACAATTTTATCCATAGGAGAGTGGCACAAGACACCCATTGTTATGTACGTCCCATATCTAATTTTCAAATTTTGATTTCCAATGATGCTATGATGAAATATGGAGACCAGTTTGAAAATGTGAAACTACAAATTGGTGGGTATCATCTCTAAATTCACATGTTTGCTATTGAAATGGGTGGTTGCAATATAGTTCTCAAGGCAAAATGTTTATGCACTTTGGGACCTATCACCAGGGATTTCAAATATTTATACATAAGATTCATGTAGGAAGGTTAGAAACATACCCTCAAGGAGCTTACATATGTTTCCCCTAAACTTATCACCTTTCATCATATAGAGAAGAAGTTAAAGAAAGGTCACTCGTGTATTATTGCACAGTTCAATGACATACAAGTAGTCAACAACATACCATAAGAGATTCACCTTAATTGGCAATTGGTTCTCTATAAGCATCAACAAGTATTTGAAATTCCATAAGATTTACTACCTTCACATGGGGAGCATGAAAATGGTATTACCCTCATTTCTAGTAGTCAACTACCTAATTTGTGTCCTTATTGGCACCCTTTTGCATGGAAAAATTAAATTGAAAAGATTATTTAGGAATTGTTAGAGGTGGGAGTCATGCATCCTAACACTATCCCTTACTCATCACTAGTGGTCATGCTATTAAACAAGGAAGGTACTTGGTGTTGAATTTCATAGCTATGGTTGGTCTTCATAATGTATCATTTGAATATGTAATGATGAAAATATAAATTACATTTGTAAAAGAAAAAATATATATATATATGAAGCATGTTTTCCATGCTTGCAAGAAAAAGGAAATTATTTATTTTTACATTTAAAAGAAAATTTAACAAGGCATGTTTTTCATGATCTTATCAAAGCGAGAAAAATAAAAATTTAAATTTTCCTCCACAAGTGATCAAGTCGTCCCTCCAAGAGACAAGTAGGTATGCCCATAATAGACACCCTTTTGCATGGCTAGAAACCTATAAATAATACCATTCATCTACCTCTAGGGACACACTTCGGATCTCACATACATCTATATTCAAGCATAGAAGACAAGGAATCTTTGAAGGATGGAAATCAGAAGAAGGAAGATCATCTCATCTACCCTCGCTCTAGCATTCAAAGGAGGTCGAGATCTAGATGTCTATCTATGACATAGTTTCTCTATGGCACAATGTGAAGTTCATGTGGTATAGTGCGCAAATATTAGGCCCTAACTTTGTGGCATGATTTGAACTCTAAGGTTGAGGCTGAGGACGAACTTTGGCCCTCTTGAGACCTTGTTTTCTGTGGTATATCTTTGTGGCATAGTGCACATTGTAAAGCAGATTTATAATAAATTTTTCAATCCTCTTGGAGACCTTGTTGCAAAGATCTTGGTGGACAGAATTGTGGAGGGTTGACTTGGTGCTTGATGGTAGGTCATCTTGCTAGTTAGTTGAATTTGATGTATCTGTTATTGCATTAATTATATAAGGAAAAGATTGGTTGGGTTTTCCCCCCATTGTGGGTTTTCCTAGGGTAAAATATTATTGTCTCTTTGTGCATTATGATTTTTATTTCTCTATTGTCTCTTTGTGCATTGTGATTTGTATTTCTCTATTGTCTCTAATGTTGAATTTCTGAACATGTAATTACTTAATGATACATTGAAAGAGCTAAATAATCATCTACCTCATTGGAAGTAAAGTATCAAGCTTCAAAAATAAGTACTTGCATTTATTTTACTGAAAAGTCAACATTTAACACATGTGTCTATATTTCCAAGCTCCCAATAAGTCGATTATCAAGGACAAGTTTCCTATCCCAATTATTGATGACCTCTTAGATGAACTACATGGGGTTGAGCCTTTCACTAATACTGACCTTTGTTCTGACTACCACCAGATCAGTATGAAAGAGGAGAACATCCCTAAGGCTACTTTTCATACACATGAAGGTCATTATGAGTTTTTAGTGATGCCTTTTGGCTTTTGCAATGGTCCATTAACCTTTCATAGCCTCATGAACAATATCTTTTAACCATTCCTACGTAATTTTTTGTTGGTATAATTTGATGATATTTTGATCTACAATAAAACATGGGAATACCACATAGAGCATGTTGATAGAGTCTTGTGAGTCCTATAGGACAACCAACTATTTGTAAAATGCTTCAAATGTGATTTTGGGGCTTTCGAGGTTGAATACTTGGGTCACATTATCAAGAGGGAGTATGAATTGATTCCAAGAAATTTGTAGTTATGCAAGATTTCCCCCCTTCAAAAACCTTGAAGATATTTTGTGGACTCTTAGGACATATACGTTACTACATTAAGTTTGTGAAAAATAATGGGAAAATTGTTGCTCTCTTATCCTCACTACTCAAAAATAATGTCTTTGTTTGGAATGAGGCCAATGAATAAGACTTCTTGAATTTAAGGGATGATAGATTTTACTAAGACTTTTGTCTTGGAATGTGATGCTTCCAATTGAGGTCTTGAAGTGGCATTGATGCAAAGAGGATGTCCTTTAGCATTCACCAATAAGTAATTATGTAACCGTGATTTGGGTAGGTCCACATATAAGAAAGCGATGATGACCATCCTGCATGTACTATATACCTAGTGAGCCATACCTTATAGGGTGATTTTTTCATACCAAGAACCTTATAGGGTGATGTTTTCATACCAAAGGTTATCCTCACCAGAGCCCATGCCTTATCCCAACAATTTGAGGAGGATGGATCCTTATTTGTTTTATCTTTACTCGTTTTAGATTGGCTTGAGGAGGCTCATTGGGAATGGTTGGAAAATGACACATGGTAATCCCCGTGAGTATCCCAACTTTCCTAAAGGGTATACATGGAAATTCCTAGGAATATCCCAACCCTCCTAAAGGGTATACATGGCATTTGGATACATTTGAATATAAAGGACACATTGTTCTACTAAAGAAATCTTCTTTAAAGAAAATAATATTAGAGGAATTTCATTCATAAACTACATCAAGTCCCCTTGGATTTCATAAAATATATGGATGAAATAAGCATTCATTCTTTTGGGAGGCATGAAAATTGGCATCCAAAATTTATTGGAACCTTGTGACACCTTCCAAAAGAAGACAAAACCGTGTGCCCCACCATATCCATTTACCCCCTCAGTTGCATAAGTTTTTCTTGATAAAATTTTTAAGTTACATGGCATGCCCGCTTCCTTTGTCTCAAATCAGGCCCCTACTTTCACTAGCAAATTTTGGAAGGAACCATTTAAAGTACATGGTACCTTGCTAAAAATGAGCACTGCATATCAAGCCCAAATATATGATCAAACTAAAGTGGTCAAAAAGTTCCTAGAAACCTACTTGAGATGCACTGCCTCAAAAAGCACACCAATTGGTACAATGGCTTCCCCTCACAAGATAGTAGTACAATACCTCTTATCATGGAGCTACTGAAATGACCCCATATGAAGCAATTTATGCCAAAAACCATTGTTATTCACTTCATATTTACCTGTTGTTTTCAAGGTTCAAGCAATGGATCACACAATCCACACTAGAAAATACATTCTCCACATATTAAATGAAAATTTAGTTATGGCTCGAAATAGAATGAAGCAAAAAGTGGCCCAACATCGCTCCATTCATTTTGTTGTTGCAAGGGATTCAGTGTTTTTCTTCCTTCATCCTTATAAATAAACGTCACTCAAAGACAAAATACCTCTGAAATTAGCACCCAAGTTCTATGGACCTGTAACATCCCTAGTGAAAAATCCATGTAAAAATTAATAAAGGAAAAATAATAACTACGATTGATGGGACACTTATTCCACGCTGATTGTTGGGCAAAAGCATAGTGATGGGGATCATAGTGATTGATTAATGTCTAAGGCAATGGAAAAGGCTTTGGAAAGGAAAAATGGCATTTTGGCACATTTATTTATGAAAATAATGGAAATTAGGAGAATCAGGAGGTCAAAGGTCACAGGTTGCATGTGAGGAGTAAAATGAAGAAAATAGAGGCCTCATTAATATAAAGGCTTCTGAGGATCAATTCACGGGCTTTTGTATGTTTAGTTTTGGATCTCTCTCTCTCTCTCTCTCTCTCTCTCTCTCTCTCTCTCTCTCTCGCTCTCGGACACTTAGATTTTTCTTGGAGCACTCCTAGAGAGTGTGGCATACTTGGAGTTTTGGAGCAAGAAGGAAAAGGAAGAGCAATAAAGTGCAAGAGGATGTCAGGATCAACAGCTACAGTGGGTTTTTCTTCTAGGTACCAAGTTGCATGTATGTTTTCCTCACTATTTTTGGCATGCATGGCATATGCATGTGGTTTATTGGCCATGATTTGTCATTGGCATGGAGGATTTATCATGATGTGGGTTTATTTCTTTGTTTTTTTTGTTGGTTCTCATGTTTCCTTTAGCTTAGGTTGAGTTAGTAGTTCTGGGAAGCCCTAGTTGGACAAACGCTCTAGAAGCCCTGATCCAGAATGGATCTTGAAAGATAAGTCAGAACTTTACCATATGTTGGCAACCAAGGCGGCAAAGTTGTTCTCGACTTGTGGAGTGGTTGATTGTCTCAATTAACTATGAAATTGGTGCCAGAATGAAGGATTCAACGCACTAATTCTAATGATGTCTCCATTTTTCCGTTTGGCTTCCTGGTGATGGAGAAAACACTCATCGAAGTTGAAGTGTCGCAAAGGGTTTTAACAGCCATGTGACGTTTCTAAATATCGACATGCGGCATCAAGTCAAAATCTCATTTAGTACACATCTCCAATGGTAAGCAACAGATGTCAATTAATGTTTGGCAAATTTGTATTTGGCAAGTATAAAGGTCAGGTTATGTCAAATATTACATTAAAGTTTCATTTACTAATGTTATGAGGACCATAATGTTAAGGTGGACGCATTATGAAAATGTGGAACTAAGGCACAGTTATATGGTATGTTTATAAACCATATCATAAAAATTTGAAGTCGAAATTATTTCGAAAAACCTTAGTGCAAAGGTTGAAATGGTTATGTCGCATTTAAAAAGAAAATCATATTCAAAGTTTATATGGAAAACCACATTTTGTTAAGCTGGGCACATATGTAAACCTTGGTGGAAAATGTATTAGATACATTTTAATATGGCACATAAACTATATGCTATAGACTTTTATTATGTCGCATATAAAAGCCATTGTAACAAAGGCAACTTGAAGGTTATGTAAATATATGCAACAGTGATCAACGGAACAAGTATTGGTCCAATTCAAAGGGCACAATTATTGTTACGTCCACGACAGCCCATTCAGTGTCAGTCAACAATGTCATGGGGGACGACCATTGTTACATCTACGTCAACAGGATTGCAACGCAGTCCATGGAAGGTTTTCCACGTAGCATGGCATTGTTCGTTATGTGGAAACCAATGCAAAAAAATCCAACACTGCACAGTTATGGTTATGTGGAAGCCAATGCAGAAAAATATGTTGCAAATCCAGTCATATCACGAATATTTGCGGAATCGATTAGTCAAATCAGCAGTCCATGTGAAAACGACGGAGCCAAGGTGGCTACAGTGCAAAGATAAATGCGACAATATTGCATATGCATCCATCCACCAAAACGAAGCTCGATCATCGATGAAGTACGGATAACAATTACCAATTGGATTGCCTCAGGTGCAGGCACGTCGGGATTGGTTATCCATGTATTCACAGTGAGGATACGGTCCAATATTATGGCAACCAATTTTGGTTTAAAACTATATGCTATCCATTTATTTTATGCGAATAATTCAAGATCTAGGGATGACTTAATGTTTTATGGTTGTTTAACATAGAAGTCGAGATCTCATTTGGTAATGGTATATTTGGCCAATTAAAAACTATAGGAGATAGTTTTGCGCTATAATTAATATGTATGATAAAGTTTGTTGAAACTAAATTCATAGTATCAAGCACTGAGATTTGTAATTGGACCACAAAAGAATTTATTAAAACATTATTCTAACTTTAGTTTGGGATTTTAGCATAAAAGGAGGTGGAAATCCATCCTTTAGAGGAAGCAATCTAAATATACCAGAGTTTCTTTAAAGATAGGCTTTCGAGGTCTTGGAAAGGAGAAGAAGAAGAGTGGCAGTCCGGAGCCCATCAAGTCTTTTTCTATTGTAGAAGCAAATCCAAGCAAAGGTTGCATTTCAAGCGAGAGTTCAGAGTTTCAACCTTTGTCTGCAGAGGCTCTTTTGAGCATTTCCTGGCCACCCTTAGGCCTATTCAAGAGCGAATATGGGCACTAGAAAGCTATTGAAGAAGGCTTCGCTCTACAAGTGTCCAGCAGTGCCTGCGACCATAGATCAGCTAGTAAATCCACATGTAAATAAATTCTTGAAGTTATTCTAATAGAACGGTCGCTCATTTTGAAGCGGACTTGGAGACGTAGTCCAGGAGGGATGAACTTCGTCCAAAAATTATTATTGAGTTTATGTCTTTTATTTCTCTACTTATGTTTCATTTAATTTGGATGTTTAAAAGCATTAAGGCATCTTAATATTCCGCTTAATTTTTCTCATTTAAGCAGTTCATGGTTTAATGCTCTGTTTAAAAGACAATCGCCCATAAGTTTAATCTTGCACTTTTAGAGTTGGCAATCTATTTTCCACATTTCAAATCATTTTTGGTATCAGAGCAGGTTGGCTCTCTTTTTTGTGCAAGAATGGAAAAGAGTTACAGGCAACTCAAGCGGGAGAACAATGCTTTGCGACGGATGGTGAAATCTCTAGAGGAAGAAAAACAAAGACTCCAGACAGAGATTCAAGGTTTGAGAAATGATGCTTGTGGCGGATGGTGAATTATCTGGAGGAAGACAAGCAAAGACTCCAGATAGAGATTTAATTTTTTCAAAAGAGTCAATTGATAAATAGTCCTTTAGTTCATAGCTCATCTACTGAAGGGAAAAATGAAGCCTCGCCTCTTCATCTGGATGATGAAGACAATTCATCATTGTCCACGACTCCAAAATCTCAGTCGGTAGAAGAAGCTATCGGAAGCTTTTCCTCACCTTCTAAAGAAACTTCTTATGCACCAGTCTCACCAAGAAAAGACTTGGAGAAGAACGAGACTGTCAGCGATCAGGAGATTGGAGCATTTGAAAAGCATACTACGAGAATCGGTATGAAGCTAATGCAAAAGATGGGTTACTAGGAAGGACAAGGTCTTGGAAAACAAAACCAGGGCAGAATCCAACCAATCTCTGTGCAGGAAAGGCCACAACATGAAGGTTTGGGTTCTGATCAAACATTATGTGACTACTGCATGAAGAGAGGTCACACGGCGGATTGATGTTGGTCCCTACACCCAGAACTAATGCCGAAAAAGCTGCAGGACCGAAAAGGTAAGCTAATGAATCAATCAAGCAGTGATTCAGAAGGTGAGTCCTCAAGTCAAAACCTAATGTTAAAAGTTATAAAGAGGATTTAACCATGTACCTTTTGTGGTAGTAATTCACATTGTGTAGAAGAATGTTGGAAGCAGAAAATTTTCAGTAAGAAAGTAAGTGCTATCAAAAGTCAGCCACGGAAAAATGATGTAGCACTGCTTGTAAATAAGTTTCCTGGGAAGATCTTACTTCATTCAGACAAGAACTCCGCAACATCCATATAAAGTACGAGAAATTCTAGTAAAAAGGCAGCTAGCACAGACTCCAGAGAACGAGTTTGTCGACATTGCAAGTTGAAAGGGCATTCAACAAGAAAATGTTCGATGCTACCCCGAGAGACAACATCAACATCCATAGAGTAAGAGACAACAAAATCACCTGGAGCCGAGGAATGTTAGTCTCCAGATTGGAACTGGGAAAATAAAATGCCATATGTAAAAACTATGAGTTTGTAAATTGTTGACAGTAGGCCTAGTCAAAGTTTGCAACTAGAGTCTAGATGGTTTTTACATTAACTCATGTTTGTAATAAAGTTCATGGTTGTAATAAAACTTTTGGAGGTCCAAAATTTATTTTTGTTGGGAGGTATGATCGAGAATGGATCTTGAAATCAAGTCAAAAGTTTACCATATGTTGATGACCAAGGTGGAAAAGTTGTACTTAACTTGTGCAAATGTTGATTGTCTCAATTGACTACGAAATTAGTGCCAGAATGAAGGATTCAACGCATTGATTCCAACAATGTCTCCAAATTTCTGTTTGGCTTCCCGATGATGGAGAAATCACCTGCCGAAGTTGAAGTGTCGCAAAGGGCTTTAACAACGATGTGATGTTTCTAAATATCGACATGTGGCATCAAGTCAAACTCTCATTCAATACACATCTCCAGTGAATGGTAAGCAACAGATGTCGATTAATGTTTGGCACATTTATATTTGGCAAGTATAAAGGTCAGGTTATGTCCAATGATGTCAAACATTACATTAAAGTTTCATTTACTAATGTTATGAGGACCATAATGTTAAGTTGGACGCATTATTAAAATGTGAAACTAAGGCAAAGTTATATGGTATGTTTATAAACCATATCATAAAAATCTGAAGTCAGAATTATTTCAAAAAGCCTTAGTGCAAAGGTTGAAATGGTTATGTCACATTTAAAAAGAAAAGCATATTCAAAGTTTATATGGCAAACTACATGTTGTTAAGGTGGGCAAATATGTAAACCTTGGTGGAACATGTATTTGATACATTTTAATAAGGCACATAAACTATATGCTATAAACTTTTATTATGTCACATATAAAAGCCATAATGAAGGCAACTTGAAGGTTGTGTAAATATATGCAACATTTATCAACAGAACAGTTATTGGTCTACGTCAAAGGGACTAGTTATTGTTACATCCACATCAGCCCATTCAACATCAGTCAACAATGTCGTGAGGGATAGCCATTGTTACGTCTACGTCAATAGGATTGCAGCGTAGTCCACGGAAGGTTTTCCACGTAGCATGGTATCGCTGGTTATGTGGAAACCAATGCAGAAAAATCCAACGCTACATAGTTATGGTTATGTAGAAGCCAGTGCAAAAAAATATGTTGCAAATCCAGTCGTACCATGGATATTTGTGGAATCGATCAGTCAAATCAGCATTCCATGCAAGAATGATGGAGCCAAGGTGGCTATAGTGCAAAGATAAATGCGACAAGATTGCATATGCATCCATCCACCAAAACAAAGCTCGATCATCGAGGAAGTACGAATAACAATTAGCAATTAGATTGCCTCAAGTGCAGGCACGTAGGGATCGGTTATCCATGTATTCACAGTAAGGATAGGGTCCAATATAATGGCAACCAATTTCAGTTTAAAAAACTATACGTTATCCACTGATTTTGCGCGAATAATTTAAGCGCTTGGGAGGACTTAATGTTTTATGGTTGATTAAAACATAGAAGTCGAGATCTCATTTGGTAATGGCATATTTGGCCAATTAAAAACTATAGGAGATAGTTTGCCGCTATAATTGATATGTATGATAAAGTTTGTTGAAACTAAATTCATAGTATCAAGCATCGAGATTTGTAATTGGACCACAAAAGAATTTGTTAAAACAACATTCCAACTTTATTTTGGGATTTTAGTCTAAAAGGAGGTGGAAATCCATCCTTTAGAGGAAGCAATCTAAAGAAAGCAGAGTTTTGTTAAAGACAGGCTTTCGAGGTCTTGGAAAGGAGAAGAAGAAGAGTCGCAGGCCAGAGCCCATCAAGTCTTTTTCTATTGTAGAAGCAAATCCAAGTAGAGGTTGCATTTCAAGCGACAGTTTAGAGTTTCGACATTTGTCTGCAGAGGCTCTTTTGAGCATTTCCTGGCCACCCTTGGGCCTATTCAGGAGCAAAGACAAGCAATAGAAATATGTTGAAGAAGGCTTCGCTCTACAAGTGTCCAACAACGCCTGTGACCACAGATCAGCTAGTAGATCCGCATATAAGGAAATTCTTGAAGCTCTTCTAATAGAAAGGTCGCTCATTTTGAAGCGGACCCGGAGACGTAGTCAAGGAGGGACGAACTCCATCAACAAATTCTTATTGAGTTTGTGTCTTTTATTTTTTTGCTTATGTGTCATTTAATTCTGATGTTTAAAAGCATTAAGGCAACTTAATATTCGACTTAATTTTTCTCATTTAAGAAATTCATGGTTTAATGTTTGTTTAAAAGACAATCACCCATCAGTTTAATCTTGCACTTTTAGAGTGGATGATCTATTTTCCACATTTTAGATCAAGCCCTGTAACAACTTGGGTTGAGGTACTAGTCCTGGAAGCCTTGTTTGTACAAACACTTCGGAAGCCCTTGGTGGGTTGAGTTACTATTCCTAAAAGCCCTAGTTGGACAAATGCTCTAGAATCCTGACAGAAGTTGTGGGTTTAGTTACTAGTCCTAGAAGACTTGGTTGGAAAAAATGCTCTGGAGCCTTGGAAGACCTGGGTAGAGACCAAGTTGATGATGATTTTGTGATGTCCGACTGTGAGGTGGAATCATTGTTTGATGGGTTGAGGTGGTTTGGCCTCTAGAAGCCCTAGATAGTTTTAAGTGATGTGTTTTATGAGATCTCACTTTCATGATTGGAATATGGCATGGGGGTGACTAGCTGAAGAGAGGTTTGGCTCAACCATGTCTATGATCGGGTGGTTCATTGAAGTCCCACAACTGGTTGGCCTTTGCATCATTAATATGAGGTTATTTCTCCTTGCTAATTCATGAGTATTATACTGGTTTATATGTGGATTATATGGTTGTTTTTTCCTTGGTATTTCTGTTGTTATTATGCTGGTTATGAATATGTATTGTGATAGTGGTTATGTATGTATCTCATCATGTTTTTACTTGTAAATGAATGAACAATGTGTCCATGGCCTAATGGATGAAACTACAACTAATGTGGTGAGGCATCAATGCTTCTTAGCAATTCTCATATGAGTATGAGACCCCTATGCTAAGATTTGTTGTTTAAACCTATAGATTACATATTTGCGACATGTTTGATGAAATGCCTTGTCATGGCTAGTAGGGGTCCAGTCATGTCCTTGTTCAATTAATTTCATTTGTATCATTACTCTGTTGTTACCTTTCAGTTTTGAAAGTGTCATTTAGTTATGGTGCAATGTCCTAAGCTCTAGACCTAAAAAAGTGGCTCAAATCCCAAAGTCGCGGGTAGAGCATTAGGCAAAAAAGTCTTGGAAGCATGCATATCCATATTTTGGGAGCATCTGAAGCCTCCTGGACGCATTTTTGACCATATCAAGGGAGTGTCCTAGGGTTTAATGGTCTAAAACTCAGTTTTTCTCATGGGTTAGTTACCTAAGTGGTTGGGATGGCTCCTGTGAGTTTTGTTGTTGTTGTGGAAGGTTTGTATGGTGTGTTTTTGTTGGTTCCACTTCCTTAACTGACACATAGGGAGTCAAATCATATCATAGTAACTTCTCATCACATTGTTTATGAATGCTAGTATTCACATGTGGTCAAGTATACAATGATGTGGTTGTTGTTTTCATGCATGATCTCATGGTATGTGTGGTTGATATGGTCATGCATCAATGACTGGACTCTAGCTAGAATGATGGCTATATGGTTATATGTTGATGTGTTATATTTATATATGTTGTCATGATTATGTTATACATATATTACATTGATTTTTTGATCTTGCAGACAAGGTATCCTCCCATAATTATGCTAAGGTACATTGGTTTATTGTGATTTGGTTTAGCTTACATGATATACCTTGCAGGAAGAATATCAAAGATGACTAGTAAGATGGTAGACTATAATTCTCGAGGCTCTAAAGATCAATGAATGGTGTGGTGTTGGGAACTTTTCTAATTTGGCAGGCACACCGAGAAGCTTAAAGGCAGAAATAAGGAGATGTAAGGTAAACAATGATAGAATCATATAGGCACAGGAGAAACAAGTAGAAGTAAATGAGTGATACTTCAGAGTTTGTCAAAATTGCAGTGACAGGGACCCCTTCAGATCACTCATGAGTAGGAGGAAAAAACTAAAGGGGCATATGGCAGTAGGTCTCATGGTGGTCATCGGTCGAATAGAGATCACACGATCAAATATGGTAGGTCTTTGGATACTCTGGATAGGAGAGGTGATGGATTCAAGTACTATTCTAGTTCTAGTTCTGACAGGCGTTATGATTGGCATCATTATCATCCTTATAGGAGGAGTGACAGGGGATATTTTCCAAATGAGTTTAATAAATCAAAGCCACCTACAATTGATGGAGAGATGAAGATATCACAAGATTCATAGGCATGGTTCCTTGGTATGAGGAAGTTCTTCAGGTTGCATGATTACTCAGAGAATAGCTACATTCAATCTCAAAGGTAAAGCAGATATTTGGTGGGAAGATATGAAGAATGTTAGAGGTATTTATGAAGAGGAGTTGACTTGGAATGAGTTCGAGAGACTATTCAAGAAAAAGTACCTATCAAAGAGATACTTTGATGACAGGGAAAAATAATTCTATGAGCTAAATATGGGATCGATGACCAATGAGAAGTACGCTAGCAGGTTCTGGGAGCTACTGAGGTATGTGCCTTACCTCAAGGAGGAGAAGGCCAAAATTCATAGATTCATTAGTGGATTACCTATTCCATTCAAAGTTGGGATTGAGTTTGATGAGCCTAGATCATTGGAGGAGGCCATCTAAAAGTTAAAGCATTGTTATGAACAATCAAAGTGTAGATCTTAGACTAAGCCGGATTGGAAGGGTAATGACAAGAATAAAGGAAAATGGAACAAGAAGCGAGAAAGACCCCAAGGTATAGGTAATAAAGAGAATGTAGTGTCATTTAAGAAGTTCAATACATCTGACAGGGGACAGGGACTTAGATCTGAAGAGTAGAACAAGGATGCAGGTTGGAAGCCTATACAGTGTTGGCCTTGTGGCAAATATCATCGTAGGTGATATTGTACACAACATCGGGGTGATAGACTGCATATCTACAGTGCTCAAGAGGCATAGACAATGGGAGATGTTGCGTAGAGTATTCCTAAGATCTATGTAGCGTTGGATAACAGATAGGGAGACCATCAGGCATCTATTATTGAGATGGATAGTAAGCTTTGTGATAAATTTGTTTCTATTTTGATTGACCCTAGATCTAATTATAGTTATGTGAGCCCTGACTTGGTGGATAAGTGTGGTTTGAATAAAGAAGTGCATGTAGAGTCTTGGCTAGTGCAGTTGGCTAGAGGTACCAATAAGAGAGTTCATCATTGGGTAAGAGATTTTTCATTTGTTTTGAATGGTATGCCTACCTCGACACATTTGAATGTATTACCATTGGGATCATACAATGTTATTGGGAATGGATTGGTTGTATCTTCATAGAACCAAGGTGGACTGTTACGACAAAGATATTGAGTGCTTGGATCAAAATGGAGAACAAAGAGTCATGCGGGGTAAGAAGAAAGCAACATCAATTATAATGGTGACAACTATGCAGGCCAAGCGTAGTCGCATGAAAGGGTGTATGTTATTTGCAGTGCACATTTCTAGTGAAAAAGGTAAGGAAGCTGTGGATGCAAATGTTTTGACCAGGTACCCAGTTCTACAATAGTTTTAGGATGTATTTCCTGAGGATATTTCAGAGTTTCCACCACACAGGGAGGCAGGATTTTCTATTAAGTTGGTGTCAGGGGTAGCTTCGACATCAAAGGCACCTTACAATATTAATACACCTAAGTTGGTAGAGTTTAATATGTAGTTGAAGGAAACGTTGGACAAGGGATTCGTTAGGCCAAGTGCATCACCATGGGGCGCACTGGTATTTTTTGTGAAGAAGAAAGATGATATTCACAGGCTATGCATTGACTACAGGCAGTTGAATAAAGTGACCATCAAGAACATGGATATGTTACCAAGAATTGATGACTTATTTGATCAGTGGGAGGGAGCAGCAGTGTTCTTGAATATTGATCTGAGATCCAGATATCATCAGGTATGTATTAAAGAAGAGGACATCTACAAGGCAACTTTTGGGACCAGGTATGGGCATTATGAGTTTGTTGTAGTTCCATTTGGTTTAACTACTACTCCAACTACCTTTATGTGCTTAATGAATAGTGTGTTGTGTCCATATTTGAACAAGTTTGTTATTGTGTTCATTGATGATATATTAGTATATTCTAAAAACGAAGAAGAGCACGTCGAGAATTTAGCAGCAGTGTTGAGATTGTTGAGAGAGCATCAGTTGTATGTTAAGCTCAACAAGTGTAGTTTCTTTCAAACTGAGGTACACTACTCGGGACACATGGTTTCCAAGGATGGCATAGCAGTGGACCTAGAAAAGCTAAGAGATATCATGGAGTGGGAAACTCCAAGGAATGTGGATGAAGTGAGATCTTTCATGGGGTTAGCAGGATATTATAGGAGGTTCATTAGGAACTTCTTGCAAATTGCTTATCCTATCACATCATTGTAGAGGAAAGGTAAGAAGTTTGAATGGACAGACGAGTGTGTGGCTAGTTTTGAGCAGCTCAAGAATTTGTTGACACATGCACAAGTGTTAAAGATTGTAGATTTGGACAAAGAGTTTGTAGTATATACAAATGCTTGCAAGAGAGGACTTGGTGGTGTCCTTATGCAGGATGGACAGGTGGTATGTTATGAGTCACGAAAACTGAATGAGCACAAGAAGAATTACCTAACACATGATCTTGAGTTGGCAGCGATCATACATGCATTGAAGATGTGGAGGCACTATCTTCTTGGCAGGAGGTTTGTATTGATGAGTGATCATAGTGGTTTGCAGTATTTATTTGACCAATCGAATATGAATGACAGGAAGGCTCAGTGGTTGGCCATGATCAATGAGTTCAATTTTGAGATCAGGTATATCAAAGGTAAAGAGAACAGGGTGGCAGATGCTCTTAGCAAGCAGATATAGGTAAACCACATAGCATCTATGAGCTCCTACGGGGCAGATTTACAGGATAGGATCTTAAAGGCAGGTCAATAGGATGACATGTATATCGAGGTCGTGCACATGTTGCAACAGAGTACAGGTACATGTATAGTTACATGTAGTGTTACATGTACATGTAGTGGTACAAGTACATGTACATGTAGTGGTATAGGTACAGGTACATATGCAGGTGCACAGGATGTGGACTATCGTCTCACGATAAATGGATTGGTTAGATTTAGGGACATGATACATGTGCCAAATAGTAGTGAGCTCAAGAAGGTGATCTTGAGGGAGTTTCTTGCGAAACCATATTCAAGTCACCTAGGTTATCAGAAGACGCTGACAGTAGTGAATAAATTCTATTATTAGTCGATTACGATTCTAGAGTGGAAATAGGAGGTCATTTCCATGGACTTTATCACAGGTTTTTCGAGGACAATGAGACAACATGATTCCATCATGGTAGTGGTGGACAAGTTAAAAAAGGTAGTGCACTTCATTCGAGTGATGTAACACAGGTCTTCATTAGGGATGTGGTCAGATTGCATGGAGTTCCGAAGAAGATTGTGTCAAACAGGGATGCGAAGTTCACTTTGGGTTTTGGAAGGAATTATTTGCTAATCCTCGAGGATGAGTCTGTTTGAGGCAGTGTATGAGCGGAGTTGCAATACTCCCATCAATTGGAGCGATCTAGTTAGTAGGGTGTTGATTGGACCGGACATGTTGGCACACATGGAGCAGGAGATGTAGGTAATCAAGAAGAATTTGAAAGAAGCATAGGATAGGCAGAAGAGTTATGTAGATGAAAACAAGTTGTTCAATCAGTTTCAGGTTGGGGAACAGGTGTACTTGCACTTCAAACCGAAGAAGAGCTCCTTGCAGATTGGATCATATGCCAAGCTGACACCTCGGTTTTGTGTACCTTTCAGGATTATTGAGTGGATTGGGCTAGTAGGCTATTGAATTACCATGCCTCCAACAATGAAATTCTATGATGTTTTCCATGTGTCATTGCTTAAGAAGTATGTTAAAGATGTTAATCATGTGATTGACTGATTTGTATTATAGGTGGATCTAGAAGGAGAATTCCATCTAGAACCACAATGCATTTTGCAGAGAAAGATGTTCATGCTCCATAACAAAGCAATGGAGCAGATTAAGGTGCAATGGAAGAAATTTGGTAATGAAGCTACATGGGATATGGCGAATCAGATTCAAGCTATGTATCCTTCCTTATTCGGTGGTTGAGTAGGTGTTTTGGTATATTTCTTTGGTATATGTTTTTGGTACATGTTTTGGTGATGTTTGGTATATGTACAAATGTATATGGATGTAAATACCACCATGAACTATGTTATAAAGCTCCAATAAGTGGTATGGGTGTCATGTCAGTATGATGTTATGCTTGTTATGTTGTCATGTTGGTTTGCTTCTCAGCAGGATGATCATTGTAAATATTGCAACGATCTAAGTTATAAAGCTCCATGGGTAGTATGTTTTTCTTACAACAGACTTGTTGGTTGTACATGTTTTTGAACATCGAGGATGGTGTTCCCCCAAGGGGGAGGGTTTTGTAACAGCCCTGGTGAAAAATCCATGTAAAAGTTAATAAAGGAAGAAAAATAACCAAGGTTGATGGGACACTTATTCCAAGTTGAATGTTGGGCAAAAGCATAGTGATGGGGATCATTGGTGATTGATAAATGGCTAAGGAAATTGGCAAAGACTTTAGAAAGGAAAAATAACATTTTGGCACATTTATTTATGAAAATAATGGAAATTAGGAGAAAAGGGAGGTGAAAGGTCACAGGTTGCATGTGAGGAGGAAAATGAAGGAAAATAATAGAAAATAAAGAAAATAGAGGCCTCATGAATAAAAAGGCTTCTGAGGATTAGTTCACAGAATTTTGTAAATTCAATTTTGGAGCTCTCTCTCTATTCTCTCCCTCTCATACTCTTAGACACTTGGAGTTTTCTTAGGGCACTCTTGGAGAGTGTGAAATACTTAGATATTTGGAGAAAGAAGGCAAAGGAAGAGCAAGAAAGCGCAAGAGAACATCGAGATCAGTAACTACAACGAGTTTTTCTTGCAGGTACAAAGTTGCATGTATGTTTTCCTCACTAGTTTTGGCATGCATGGCATATGCATGTGGTTTATTAGTCATGATTTGTCATTACCATGGAGGATTTCTTGGATTAACAGTGGATTTTCCTAGCCTTGCCATTTCCTAGATAGTCATAGTATTGTGGGTTTATTTCTTTGTTTTTTTGGATGGTTCTCATGTTTTCTTTAGATTGGGTTGAGTTACTAGTTCCTAGAAGCCCTGGTTGGACAAACACTCTCGAAGCCCTATAACAGCTTGGGTTGATTTACTAGTCCTAGAAGCCTTGATTGGAAAAACGCTCTAGAAACCCTTGGTGGGTTGAGTTACTAGTCCTAGAAGCCCTAGTTGGACAAAAGCTCTAGAAGCCCAGTGACAGTTGTGGGTTGAGTTACTAGTACTAGAAGCCTTGGTTGGAACAAAGGCTTTGGAGCCCTAGAAGGCTTGGGTAGATACCAATCTGATGATGGTTTTTGGATGTCCGACAGTGAGGTGAAATCACTATTTGATGGGTTGAGGTGGTTTGGCCTCTAGAAGCCCTAGATGGTTTTGATTGATGTGTTTTATGAAATCCCGCATTCATGCTTGGAATATGGCATGGGGGTGACTAGCTAAAGAGAGATTTGGCTCACCCATGTCTATGGTCGGGTGGTTCATGGAAGTCCCACAATTGGTTGGCCTTTGCATCATTAATATGAGGTTATTTCTCCTTGATAACTCATGCACATTCTATTGGTTTATATGTGGATTATATGGTTGTTGTTTCCTTGGTATTTATGTTGTTATTATGTTGGTTATGAACATGTATTGTCACGGTGGTTATGTATGTCTCTCATCATGTTTTTACTTGTAAATGAATGAAAAATGTATCTATGGCCTAATGGATGAAACTATAGCTAATGTGATTAGGCATCAATGCTTCTTAGCAATTCTCAGATGAGTATGAGACCCCTATGCTGAAATCTCTTGTTTAAACCTGTAGATTACATATTTGTGACATCTTTGACAAAATTTCTGTCATGGCTAGTAGGGGTCTAGTCAAGTCCTTGTTGAAGTAGTTTCATTTGTATCATTGTTCTATTGTATATTTCAGTTTTGAAAGTGTCATTTAGTTCTGGGCAGTGACCTAGGCTCTAGGCTTGAAACAATGGCTCAAATCCCAGAGACATAGGCACAACACTAGGTAGAAAAGTCCCTGGATGCATGCATACCCATCTTGTGGGAGTGTCTGGAGCCTCATGGAAGCATTCTTGCCCATATCAAGGGAGTGTCCGGGGGTTTAATGGTCTAAAACTCAGTTGGTCTCAGGGTCTTGTTACCTAAGAAGTTTGGATGGCTCTTGGGAGTTTTGTTGCTTATGTGTAAGGTATGTATGGTGTGTTTCTGTCGACTCCACTTCCTTAATTGACAAATATGGAGTCAAATCATATCACAGTAACATCTCGTCACATGTTTATCACGTTTGGCCGATTACTTGGGTATATGTGGGAGGAGGGTGTTACAGGACCGTATGAGATCATGTGGTACATTGGCCAAGTGGCCTTTCATGTGTCTTGTCTAAAGAAGTTTGTGGGATAGAAGTGTAAGGTGAAAACCAACTTACCAAAACTTGATGAAGAAGGCACCATTTAGCTTTAGCCAGAAGAAATATCAGATACCAAAGAGCGTTAATTGCGCCAACTATAACAGCCCTAGTGAAAATTCCATGTAATAAAAGTTAATAAAGGTAAAAATAATAACCACGGCTAATAGGACACTTATTCCAAGCTAAATGTTGGGCAAGACATCCTGGGGGGTGTTCATTTGGTTGTTTATGGCTAAGGAAATTGGCAAAAGCAGTGGTTAAGGCTTTGGAAAGGAAAAATGGCATTTTTGACACATTTATTTATGAAAATAATAGAAAGTAGGAGAAAAGGGAGGTGAAAGGTCACATGTTGCATGTGAGGAGGAAATTGAAGGAAAATAATGGAAAATGAAGAAAATAGAGGCCTCATTCATAAAAAGGCTTCTAAGGATCAGTTGCTAACCTTTTGTCAGTTGAGTTTTGGAGCTCTCCCATTTTTCTCCCTCTCTCTCTCACTCTTGAACACTAGTTTTCTTGGAACAAGAAAGGAAAAGAAGGCAAGAGGAAGCAAAGATCAAGCAGGGAAAGGCAGGATCAAGCAACTACAACATGATTCATTACAGGTATTGATTTGCATATGTATTTTCCTTGCTATATTTGGCATGCATGGTATTGCATGTGGTTCTTTTGTTGTTGTTGCATGGGTTTTTCCAGGTGTAGCAGTGTTTTCAGCCTAGCTTTGTCATTTCCGGATGGCCACAGTGTGATGGGGTTCTCATCTTTTGGTTAAGATGTATTGTCAGGTGGATTCAAAGCTCAATGGGGTGGATCTCTGAATGATAGGGCACATGGCCTAGTGGTCCCTGAACCGAACTACGGATCAAGGTAAAGTCATTGGCCTAGTGACCTCTGAGCCAGATTGTGGGTTGCGGTAAAGCCAATATTGTGTTGCCTTGATGGGCCTAGGAATTCTTGCTGGTGAATTGTAGGATATACGGTAAAGGCAAGAGGTATTTTTCTCTCTGTTGGGCCTAATAATCTCGAGTTTGGGATATGTGGTAAATCCTGGAGAGTGGGTCTCAATTTAGGGCCTAGTGATTCGGTTTTGGATTGCAATAGATCCTAAGAGACTGGGAGACAGGAAAATTCCTCACGGTGTAGGTGGAGAAATCCGGTGGCATCCATGCTTTTTTGGCCTAGTGATCGGGTGGAGATCACGGTAAAGCCTGTTATGATGTGTTCATTGTGTTGGCCTAGTGATGTGGGATGGATTATGGTAAACCTTGGTTTCTATTGATGAGGGTGAGGTGGTCTAACCTTGATATGCCCTGGTTGGTTCTTTTAGTTTGAGTCCCACATTCATGCTTGGAATATGGCACAGGGGTGAATGACTAAGAAGAGATTTGGCTCAGCCATTCTACAATCGAGTGGAACGTGGAAGTCCCATCCTAGGTTTGGTTTTTGCATCATTAATGAAATGTTATTTCTCCTTGTATTTATATGAGAATTTTTATGGATTATATGTGGTTTATATGGCTATACTTTTATGAGTATTTTTGTTATTATTATGTTGGTTATATGTGTGTTTTATGACGGCAACTATGTATGGCTCTCAACATGTTTTTTCTTGTAAATGAATGTATAATGTATATATGGCCTAATAGATGATAATGCAGCAAATGACATGAGGGAACAATGGTTCATAGCGTTCCTCAGATAAGTATCAAATCCCTACACTTAATAATGTTGTTTACACCTATAGGTTACATGTTGATGATATGTTTGACGAAATGTTTGTCATGGCTAGTAGGGGTCTAGTTAAGGTCTAATTTAACCTATTATTTCTACATCATTGTTTGAATCCCTGTTCCTTGATTGATCTTAAGCTATCATTCCATTTTGGGCAGTGACCTGGGCTCTGGGCCAGAAAAAGTGGCTCAAATCTCGGGGTCACTGGCATAACACTGGCAAATTTAGTCTCTGATCGTTGGCAGGCAAACATGTGAGAGTGACTTTGGGTTTCTGGATGCTCTCTTGCCTATAGCATGGGAGCGACTGAGGCTTAAGACGTCCATAACATCAGTGGGACCTAGGGACACGATGTCTGAGTGGCTGACATGTCCCCTGAGGTTTCTATAGTTGATGTGGATAGGTTGGTTGATGTGTTCTATCGATTCCACTTAGTTAAGGTCACATAAGAGGTCGAATCCAATCATAGTAGCCTCTCATTGCATGTTTACCTTGGTTGGTTGGTTACTTGGGTAGATGTGTGAGGAAGGTGTTACACCAACACACAATGAATGAAGTATTATTGATCTAATAGAAAGACTTGCCACTTGAAGATACCACATGGGAACCAACCATGATGTTGTAGTAATTTCCTCATCTTCAACATTGAGAATAATGTTGCTTTCAGAGCTGGAGGACATGTTAGGGTCATACCCTAACCTTCCTACTTTAGGTTATCTAGGACTTAGTTAAGTATTGTATGCACCCATCCTATTTGAATAATAAATTCCATTGGATAGTAATGGATACATATTTAATGTAAAATTGTCCACTTTATAAACCCCACTAGGTAGTTGATACCCATTAGTCATACAACCACAAGTAGTTAAGATTCACTATTGAAAATATATTTAAATGGATAAGAGACTATAGAATGTTTGTCTTGTGTTATGCACTTAGAACTTTTCTTAGAGCAAGGTCACCCCACCTTAAGAAGCAAGTGAACTTTATTTTTGCTCTTTACATTATGATAATACAAGGTTATGTTTTACAAACTTCATCTTATTATTTCTTGTTTCTAATTATTTACATTTTGTTCTTTGTATAATAGTTATGTTTTAAATTTAATAACTGATGAACACTGAATAAAATACTTTCAATATTGTTGTTTATATTATTTCCTAATATTATGGAAAGTCTTTTTTAATTGTAAAAGTTAAAATCTTGTCCCTTATGTTATTTTCTAACATTAGGGAAAGTCTTTTTTTATTGTAAAAGTTAATACACTCCAAATATTAGTTGTTAAAACCTAGTTTAATGTAAACTTAAGTCTTGCGCTCCTAAGAACCGTAGCGTGCACACGCAGGCCTACCGCCACCAGATCTCTGGTTCGCGCCCCTCTCCATCCAAATGGCCCCTCTGGAGGCTCCACCGGAGGAGGTCGCTCAGTAGCTGGCTATTTCAGCTCTTTTTAACTCCTTTCCGCCTCAACGAGCTCGTCCTGCCATTTCCAAATTCGTTAAAAAAATAGAAGGATTACAAGAGGTTTCCCTTCCTCCTGTTATGCCTAGAATGGCTGCTCTTGCTTTGGCCGAAAAGGGTCTGATAGGGCAATTCACTAGTCTTTGGCCCTCACCTAAAACTGTTCAGAGGTGGGTGGAAAGAAACTGGGCGAACAAAATTCAGGGGAAAATTGCTATTAGATTCTGTGGGAAGGGTTACTTCACCTTCCACTTCGAGATAAAGAATGACAAGGATCTGATATTTTGCAATGGGTCGTATTTTATGGACTCCAGAGGTCTGTACTTAAACAAGTGGACGCTAGATTTCAATCCAGAGCTTGATATTCCTAATGCGGTTCCTGTTTGGGTGCGCCTCCCCCATCTCCCATTACACTGCTGGGGAGATGAATCTGTGCGAGCCATAGGAAATGTAATCGGAAAATATATTGATAGAAGCGAGCCAAGAGACAACATGCAAGCATGTGCCCGTATTTGCATCGAGGTCGACCTGGGAAAAGGACTTCTAGAAGCCATCAAGATCAAAGTTGATGAATGGTCGCACATACAACAGCTTGATTACGAGCAGATCCCTTTCAAGTGTAAGGTATGTCACGAGTATGGTCACTTTGCTAATCGTTGTACTAAGATCATTAATGTGGATAATAATTCTCAAGAACAACAATGGGAAGTAGTTAAAAGAAAAAAATCAACCCCTAGTTCTTCTCTACCCAATGAACCCAGCCCCTCCTCTCTTAAAACCTCTACCCCAATCCCATCTCCTCCACCTTCCCCTCCCCATCGATCGCCTTCCCCTCCTCATCAATCTCAATCCCCTGGTGGAAAATCCCTTCAATCTCCTCCATCCTCCAACCCCTTCCATGTTCTGTCCCTCCCTGAAGATGACCCTACTCCTTCGAACCCTCCTGATCAACCCTCTTCCCCTCATTTTATGACAGCCCTTCCTCCCCTCTTAATTGAACCCATTTCCCCTAGAATCACCTGAAGTAACTCCAAAGACCAGGGATCTTCCCTTGATGGCCAAAAGAATCCTGGGAGAAAGACTTCAAAACAGCATAGGGATGAAAATTCCTAGAAAGATATAGCCCTTGGTCTGCAGAATCCAATAGAGTCTTATATTCAGGGCACAAAAGATCAAGAAGTAGCAAGTAGAGACAAGGGAGGCAGAGCACCTCCTCAAACCACAGGTTTGAAATGATTAAAATTCTTTCTTGGAACAGCAGGGGACTTGGGCACCCCTCCAAAATCAATGCTCTAAAAGATCTCATAGCGCAAGAGAAACCGTCCATCATCTTACTTCAGGAAACAAAACAAAGAGAATCACAAATCAACAAGATCATTGGAAAGTATAAAGATTACAAAGGAAGCATATGCGAAGCTAGAGGAGCTTCGGGAGGAATTACCACCATCTGGAATCAAAATGATTGGCGCAGTGAAGCTGAGATAATTGAACAGCATTGGATAAAAACTGTTATGCGAAATAGTATTAGAAACCAATAGATAGTCATCTTCAATGTATATGTACCCAACCATTACAGGGATAAAGAAAACTGCTGGGAAACTCTTAGTAGTTGCATTATGGAAGAAGATAATAACAACATCATAGTAGGCGGCGACTTCAAATTAATTCTGCATGCTAATGAAAAGCATGGATGGAACTTTCAGCCAAATCCTTTCAAGAGCCAAATCCTTTCAGGAGCCAAATGGAAAACATAATGCACACTGGTGATTTAATAGATATAGCTCCAAAAAATCGCAAGTTCACATGGAGCAATTGAAGGTTGGGCAGCCACAATATCATGGAGAGGTTGGATCGATTCTTGGTTAATATCTCCCTCCTTCCAACCTTCTCATCAGTAAACTCTGATATTTTACCCTTTGCTGTATCAGACCACTATCCAATCACTCTCGCATTGGATAATCATTGCGCCCTTGGTCCGCTTCATTTTAAATTCAATCATATATTGAGCGATCAATAATTTTCCTGAAACATCATCCAACTAACCTGGGGACAGCATATTGAAGGTTCCCCAGGCTACATATGAGAGAACAAATTAAAGAATGTGCAAAAAGCACTTAGACACTGGACCAAATCGCACTATAAGGAGCCTGAAAAGGAAAAACAAGAGCTAAAACTTCAAATTTCTGAACTTCAATGTACAATAGAGCAAAAGGAATACTGTCATAACGAAAAAAATCCAAGAAGAAGAGATGTACAACAAATTGAGAAAAATTAAAAGGTAGGAGGAAGAAAAGTGGTGTATCAAATCAAGGCAAAATGGCTAGAAAGTGGGGACAAGAACACCTCCTTCTTTCACAAACAAGCCACTGCAAGACAAGTCAGAAACACCATAACTACCATCATGGACAGCGCAGGGAATCAACATGTGGAGCAAACAGATATCAAAGAAGCAGCCACAGAACATTTTAAGGACCTTTTAACTGAAGTACAGGAGGAAGAATCCTATGATGAATTGCTACAGCATTTGCATCCTAAATTCACAGAGGATCTGAACAAAAACCTAACAGCAGAAATAAAAGAGGAAGAAATAGTTGAAGCAATCTGGAGTCTCCAGCCCAACAAGGCACCTGGGCCAGATGGATTCCCAATTTGTTTTTACAGGGACAATTGGGAGTTGATAAAGAAGGACCTCATCAAATACATCAAGTGGATCCAAAAAAAAGGAAAAATTGGTGGATATACAAATTCTACCCATTTGGCTCTTATTCCCAAGGAGAATCGCCCATCCAATTCTCTCGTTTCAGACCTATATCTTTATGCAATTCATCTTACAAAATTTTCACTAAAATCATAGCCTCTCGGCTCAAACCTCTTCTCCCGATGCTTATCTCAGAAAACCAAGGAGGCTTTATGGCTAACAGACAAATTGCAGATTCTATTCTTTTAGTTCAAGAGGCCATACACTCAAGCCATGCAAGGAACGAGAAAGGCTTCATTCTAAAACTAGACTTGGCCAATGCCTTTGACAGGGTAAGGCATTCTTTTTTATTTGTTGTTCTTCAAAAGATGGGCTTCTCACCTCTCCTTATCAATGTCATAAGAGCCTGCATCTCTGGACCATGGATCGCTCCCCTCATCAACGGAAGACCTGGACCCTCCTTTCAATCCTCAAGAGGATTAAGACAAGGCTGCCCTTTATCCCCTTATCTCTTTATCCTCATGGCAAAATCATTCAGCAGTGCCCTTGATCAAAAGAGGCAATCAGGCCTCATTACAGGCATCAAGTTTGAAGATGGCATCAAAAATATAAATCACTCTCAATCTGCTGATGACACCCTTCTGCTAAGGGGGGCGACCACCATTATTGCAAGAAGATTCAAGTCCCTGCTCGACAAATTTATGAGATACTCCGGAGGCCAAATATATCACCTTAAAAGTTGTATTTATGGATGGAATGCTTCATCCCAAACGATACATAGTATTGCCAACATTTTTGGTGTTCCCTGCAAGTTGAATTGGGACTGTTTCAGCTACTTGGGAATGCCAATAACTATAGGGAAAGTAAAGACTGGAGTCTGGGACTTAACACTTGACAAAATGAAAAGAAAAGTACAAAGATGGGGAACCTTGTGGCTCAACCCAGCTGGACGACAGGTTCTTTTAAAATCAGGTCTCTCCTCCTTCCCCTTATATCAATTCTCTCTGGGCCAAGCTCCAGCATCATTCCACCAAAAAATGGATAGCATCCTCAGATTTTTTCTATGGCAAGGGGGCAAGAACGAAAAGAAAAAATACAACCTAGTAAATTGGAAACAGGTCATCCAAAGTCCGGAGAATGGAGGTCTTAGCATTAGGTCCCCATCTCTTATGAACTTAGCATTTGGTGGGAAATTGATTTGGAGACTTCTGGACAGTCAAACTGCATGGTGGAAAAAATTCCTAGAAACAAAATATCTTAATCATTCAAGATTGCATATTCTTACATCAGAGATACCCAACAGACACTGTACAAAGATATGGAAACTTTGTAAAAAATCCATCGCATTCATGGCGCCAAATGTTTCTAAAGTGCCAAAAGGAGGTGAAACGGTGAACCTTGGCTCTGACAAAATCATGGGGAACCCTCCCATAAACAGTCTTCTAGGTATGGAACCTATTATTCATTATTTGCAAAGTAAAGGCATATATAACTTGAGTCAAATTTCTCAATGGAATGTATCATCTAATGCCTGGGTTCGATGGGAATTTCCTCCTATACCCCACCATCTCAAAGTAAGCTTTGATTCCCTTTACAATTATCTGCACAGTATTGCACCCACCATTAAAGGTAAAAAAGATGAGTTTTGTTGGGACCCTTCGGGAGCAAATTATTCCATCAAAGCAGGATACAGGTATCTGAATAACAAGGAACACCCCACTGGTGTTTGGGCTCACGGGAAGATCTTAAAAAGAGCTGAAGCAATCCCAAAAATCAAATTTTTCATGTGGACACTTCTGCATGGTAAGCTTCTAACTGCAGAGAACCTCAAGAAAAGAGGCATTGTCGGACCTTCTAGGTGTCCCAACTGTCAAGCTGCGGAGGAATCCATACAGCACTTATTTATTTCTTGTCCCTTTGCAGCCTCATGCTGGAATAGAATCGTTCCCTCTGCTCCCCCTATTTGGAATCCCCAGCATTCTATTGATGAAGCCTTAAATAACTGGAGGAGAAATTATCCTTGGCAATCAGCGAAGCAAAACCCAGCTAAAAGAGTTTGGAACGCCACTCCTTTTGCTCTTCTGTGGCGCATATGGATCACTCGAAATAGTATGATCTTCCGAGACAAAACAACAACCATCAGGCATATTCTCATTAAAGTCTCAAGCCTTGCTTTGGAAACTGTAGCATCTAAAATAACAAAGAAAATCGATCCAGTCAGCTTATGTGCAGAGGAGCGAAATCTTATTGGGAACCTTATAGACAGAACCAGCAACATGTCAACAACAAAGATCAGTAAATTCAGAAGCAAAGTCGACAATCCTGAATGGAAAATCCGCCTCACAAAAGATGAATTCAGCAAATGGCTCCTTTCAAAGAAATCTCATTCTTTATTCTTTGACGGAGCTTCTAAATCTAATCCGGGAGCAGCCGGTGCAGGGGGCATCATATTCGATCCTACAGGAGCATCTGTGTCTTCCTTTGAATGGGGTTTGGGTAATCTAACCAACAACAAAGTTGAAGCTCTGGGTCTTTACCAAGGACTTTTACAGCTTCAGAATCACGGGATCAACAAAGCCCTCATTTTTGGCATTTCGGCTATAATAATCAGCTTAATGAATAACAAAAGACAAGCTTCCAATATTTTTCTCCATCAAATCATCAGTCGGTGCAAAAATTTGTTGTCTCGGGACTGTGAGTACCATTTCTTCCATGTCTTGCGCTCCAACAACCAAGAAGCGGATAAGAGAGCTAGCCAAGCCTGCTCTAGGGAAAAAGGGAACCTCCGATGCAATCACGCAAGCCTGCACCAATTCATCCCCTGATTCTCATGATTGCCCCAAATCCCTTAATTCACATGCTTGCCCCATATCACCTCCCTCCAATGAACTGCGCCCCTCCCATCAAGGACTCTGATCAAATCCATCACACATTCGATTCCTCCTGCAGCAAATCCCTGTCTACGCAGTCAAATCTCACCCATGAAGATTTTGAAACAACAAATCGGATTTCAAATAGTAGAACTCGTGATTGCCCCTGCTCCCCCCTTGTGATTCGGTCCTCTGCGTGGGTCTGTTCTTCCACTATTTATTACAGCGTCTTCCCCCCACATTTTCACAGTGCACCTCCCCTCTGCTCTCATGCCCTTGCCTCCTTTGTTGTGGATCAGCTGAGCCCCGATTTTTTTCCCAAGTTTCCCCTGGTTTGCTTCCCTCTCTTCGATTCAGCCTTCCAAGCTCATTGTCCCTCCTATCCTCCTGCTATTCTCTACTGCGGCATTTTCGTTTCAGTTTTAGCGCCTGATCCTCAGGCTGTTAGCCCTCTCAGTGCTGTCTTCATTCACCTTGCAGCAGTAAGAGCGTGCCTCCTTCCCAAGTCGCCTCAAGCGAGAGTTGAAGCATTCCACATGGACCGAAACAAAGATTGCTTGCATTGCCGGGACCTCCAAGCCGAGATCGAGCAAGTCAGAACTCACCAACGCTTGTTAGATGAAAAGATCGATGCTGCCACAAGGATTCTCACAGCTAAATACGAAGCTGATCTTAATCTGTTTCTACATCGTATTTCTTCCCTGCAGGAGCAATTCACCACCCTCTCCAACAACTGTGCACATATTCAAGAGTTAGTTGAGATCCTCAAGTTCATGGTGGACAAGATCAACAACGCAAATGGACCAAGTACCAGCTCCTCCAGTGCCAGAGCTATAGCAGTAGACAGCCATCCTGAGGCCTCCAACGCCCGTCATATCAGCCATATCACTATTGACTAGATGTACTGTAAAACTAGCTTGTTGTTGTCTCAATTCATAAGAATCTATACTTGCTCTAGGAACTTACAAGCGAATAGTAAAGGCATTTTTGTGTATTGCCATAATGAAATACAGTCACAAGCTTCTACTATGACTTCATCTTTTGTAAACTTGGAGCTAAGCCTCCTCCAACTTTTTTGAATATATCAAGCAACCGCTTTTGTAAAAAAAAAAAGAAAAAAAAATGTAAACTTAAGTCTTACTTTTTTTATTGTAAAAGTTAATGCACCACAAATATTAGTTGCTCAAACCTAGTTTAATGTAAATTTAAGTCATTTAGATAATTGTGGAGTAGGGGGGAAAATTCAAGCCCCCTAGTAACTAAAAACACCCTACTCACATAAGATATTGCAACCCTTACTAGGTCATAAATTCATTCTATACAATGACTTGCTAGTTACTGGTACTAGCCTAAAAATTATAAAATTTCTCACCACCTTTCAACTTAGACCTCAAAGAAGTGATCCTTATGTGCCTGGAACTTTAGAAAAAAACAACAACAAAAACATAGCTTTACAATAACCAAAGTTAAGTTTATTATTATTAATAGTAGTGGTAGTAGTAGTTATTTTTTTTATTTTTTACCTGGATGCGGGTGATAATCAAGACAATTAAAGTGATAAGACGGTCGAGAGGCAGAAGCGCTGGCCATATGGCCGCTTGCATCTTCCCCCATGCCAACCTGAGAAGCATTCAAGGTACCTTGCAGGCGCCATTAAATGAGTGCTATGGCTGAGACAACACCACAACACTCATAGCAATGGCATCCGCAGACCATCATGCTATTCCTCCTCCCTTGCTCCACTGTGTTTTCCCTCCTCAGGCCGCAGAGCCTTGTTCATGCACTGTAATGGGTAGTCGTTGCTAACTGCTAAGTTGTATAGACCTGGGCAATGGGTTTCATTATTCTCATACCAGACTCTACAATTTAGCCCCTACTCAGACTTCTTTTGTCCATTCTCTGCACAATTATTCCACCAACCTCTGTGCTGCTAACCTTGCTTTCAATCCTGCCATGGCTCGCATCTAACATCAAATGCGGAGCAGGAGAGGAGGCACTCGTGGTGGGAGCATCCGCCCTCCTGCAACGCCCAGCCCAGACTCTGTCTCCCCTGCCTCTTCAGCTGATATTCCCAATCCTTATAGCTCCTTCTCTGGCCGGTATCCCGACACTCGTAGTGGAAGGGGAAGAGCTCGGCTCCAAGGTGCAAGAAGGAGGGATGCTGATGTTCACACACCAAATTTTTCCCTCCCTCCGCATCCAACTCCCCATACAACGCAATTCCATTTCGCAGCACCCTGCATCGTCATGTAATCACAGCCACCGTCACTATCACATTCTCTGAAGAAATCGATCCGTCGACACCTCCACCTGAGCACACTGATGAGCAGCACAAGGTAGCACCAAGCAACAGGGGCATTTGCAACCCAAGCAAACAACTCCTCGACGAAGATGGAGCCACCTTGCATGGTAGAGCATTGGTTGGCAGTCAGCAGGCTGCTGAAGGCAAAATTAGCAACACGCAAGCTTCAGGAAGCCGACAGGGCAACACGTCTGGAACGCATGCAGGGGCGGGCAGCACCGAGGGTGCCCATCCAGCCAAGGAAGCAGCACGTCAGCAGAAGAAGACGATTGGTATAAATACGCGTGTCTAATCGAGGAAGAACCGGCCCTGTACAATCCTCAGTCTCGACACTTGGTTACCAGGTGTCGCCCTTTTGCCAGGTGGATGCTTTTTCTGCTGACTGGGCAATTTCGGTTATGTTTGTGTTTTATGGTTATGTCTATGCAATGTTTAAGATGTTTTTTTGGTCAAAACTGATAACCTGTGTGTGGGTTCTCTTGATTTCGTACCCTGGTTTCCCTTTTATTGGGACAGTCAAGTTTAAATAATCATATTTTTATAAACAATGCTAAGTACTATTAAAGCCATGCCTCACTATAATTACTTTTTTGTATCATATTAATAAAACAATCTTACTTAAAATATATATATAATATATAATATATATATATTATATATATAATATAATATATGTATAATATTTTTATATTTTGGTACGGTCTTAACTTAAAAATAAAAGTAAAGACAAAAGTCCCCTCCCTAACGACTAAAAAGCTATTTTCTGAAAAATGGAACTTTCTACCCCACTCGTGTAGGTTGTTGGTTCAAAGACTTTGGTTTATATGTTTGTTGGTTCCTTTTCACAGTTAGGCTCTTGTTAATTAGTGTAACTACTTGTAAAGTTGTTGGCTTATCGTACATCATTTGTTTTTAAAATTTGTTTTCACTGTAAAAATTAAAAGAACACAAATAGAAGCCTTTGGTTTTTATTGGCCTTTTAAGTTCTTTCTTAATTCTAAGTGGGGGTGGATCCTAGAAATTAGTGGTGACAAGAAAATTTGTTTTTCTATGATGTATTGCTTATCAAATTATCCGGTAAACTGCCCATTGCTCGAATCCCGGGTACAGTGGAACATCCCATTTAAACTTATTTAAAATAAAATTCCAAAGAAAAACTTATTTTAATTTATTTATTTTTCGAAAGAAAACATATTTTTTATTTTATGAAAAGAAAAACTTATTTTTTAATTACGAGTGTTCTAATTTCCACAAATAACTGCGAGTCGATTGCAACTTTAGAAAACAAGGATTTCATTTTGTTTAATTGCAGTTTTATAAACAAATTCGGGATTTAGCTTGATCTCAGGAGACTTTGAGAAATATGAAATTTAATCGTCCACGAACTAATTTTTAACTGGTCCGCGTTCAAATTTCTGCAAGTAGTTCTTTATCTCGCCTCGATTGGCGAAAGTTTTTTCTGAAAGAACTTTCAAAAATCTCAGATTCTTGCAGCAAATTCTTAAGAGACTTCTCAGATGTTGATTAAAATTCTTTTCGGATATGGAAGTGTGAGCTCTTCTGCGCGCCAATACCTTGACAGTTCAATTATCCAGTAGGTAATTTAATGAACAGAATTCCAAGCATGGTTTTATCCAAGAAAACTATAGATTATATTTTCCGAAAGAAAACATGGCGTGGAGCTCAAAACCTAATGGATTTTCAAGGGCGGGGAAAACAAAAAGCGTAGAATGGCTAAAATTACCAATGAAATCAACTCGAGCGATGTTTTATTTATAATTTTTTTAAAGAGAAATCGGAGAATTTTATTTATTTATAGAAACTGTGGCATTGAGTACGATGGATGAAGTACATCAGCAGTGTTTTGGTTCATTTTTTTTTGTTTTTTTGTTTTTTTAAAATATAAGATAGGATGGGAGAGGAGAACTATTTGTGTTTGTTGTTCGTGAATGTAGACTGATTCATCATCCTTATTCAAGGAACCCATTGGTAGTATGTAAGGGGCAGACTTTCACTCCTGCCACATGCCTCTTGTCTTGAACCGAACTCTTAGAAAAGCAAAAATAATTTTAGGACATACTCTACACCTAAGGTTTATTAGTTTTACATTGCACACATGAAAAAATACATAATTTTTTGTGCATTAATTTTACCTATATAACTCTCAAACCATAACATCTAAGGACCTAGGTGTATAGCATCACAAGAGTTATAAAAATCATTAAAAAAATTAACCATAAGAAAATATAGTGGTGGGTTTAGATAAGATCCTTTGCATAGTTTGGTGCTCTTTGAACTCCATAGCTTTAGGGTTAAACATTCTTTTTTATTGTACTTAGTGTCTAGTACTCACTTTTGATGTAGTTTTATTTATTTTAGTTAAAAATACAAATTTAGGTTTTTTTTTTTTTTCAAAAAAAATGATATTTTTTTCTCCATTGAAGTTTTGTATAAGATGAAATGATGTTTTTGAAAATTTTGGATATTTTTGAATAAGTCTATGTCTTTAAAAATTTAGTTCAATTTTAAATGAATTTTAATAATTGAAAAACCTATATGAAAGAACTTATAAACAACTATAGTATAAGTAGAATACAAATCAAATGGCAAGTTGCAACGTGAGATTGATTTTGAATATATAAGAAAAAAGAGGGAAAATCACTGAGAATTCATGTTTCACACCTCTACACAACATTTCACTATACAGGAGGAACAACGAGTAAGGCATGTGGAAGACCCACCTCTCTTCCCTTTGCTTTGTATTTTCCCATCCAAGCACTACTTTCCTTTGGCATGATTGTCGCTACCAAGAATGGAAATGACTACCATGTGGTTTGGCACTATTTCAGTAGGAAGATGAAAACTTTATATTCTAAGGGAGAAAAGACAAAAGGTTTCTTAGTGGTGTTGGAGGAGTAAGAATACATGGCAATTAAGAAAAGGAAGTGAATTGGTGAAAGAAAAGGGTTAGAGACACTGCAAGGTAAATAGGGATAGAGGATATAAGTCATGAAGAATTGATTTCATGATGAAAGAAAAGGGTTACCAAATCATGCTTAAGGTTAAGTTTTGGTGTCAAGTTGAGGAGCAAAAATACATGGCAATTAAAAAAAGGAAGTGAATTGGTGAAAGAAAAGGGTTAGAGACACTGCGAGGTAAATAGGGATAGAGGATATAAGTCATGGAGAATTGATTTCATGATGAAAGAAAAAGGTTACCAAATCATGCTTAAGGTTAAGTTTTGGTGTCAAGTTCAAACTGCAAGGTAAATAGGGATAGATGATATAATTGATTTCATGTTTACAATATAGACAACATAATTTGAGCCAAAAAACATTGTGTAAATAGAAACAAGTTTTCTCCTCTAATAATTACCAAGGTATAAAGAAAGTTTAATATAAATTGAGATAGAGAAAATTGTATAAATAAAAACAACATTTATCAAAATATAAAAAATCCAAAACCTATATATAAATTTGAAATTTTGTTAAGTATAAATATAATACTATAAATTTCTCTCAACTGAATTTAAAACTAAATAAAACATTTTAATATTAATTTTTTATTAAAATATCATTATCCTTTCCTTACTAAATCTACAATTTTTTACTCAATTTTAATAAACAAAACAATCAATTTTTTATTTAATTAATATCTATATTAATTAAAATAAAAGCAGAAATAAACAATTAAATTTTGTTTTTGAATAATATCCATGTTACTGAAAAGACGGGAAAACAAATTCAATAAAAACTCCAAATCACACCGTACTCGTTGAATTTCAACAAACCAAAAGCTAGAAGGAGACTACACTCCAAGGTCAAAGATGGTTAAATGGACCAAAAACTAAAAGGACACTTATCTTCGATTAAAAAATACGATAATAATAAAAATTTGAACAAAATTTCAACAGACACGTGCTGACTAAATGGCCCATTAAAAAAACGATTCGCACAACGCCAAACCTCCACCAAAGTCTGAATGTAATCAGCCGATAAAAACAAAGACCCTGTGACCCAATGGGACAGCATCTCCATTCGATATTCCCTCCCAGCCACATCGTCGTTGAAATGGTGCTGACGTGGCCCACCTGGTCTTTCACATCCATCTCGTCCGCCGCAACTAGCGGCGGCTGCGTTCTGTCCGTCCGTAACTCCGCTACCGAAACTGGCGCGTGGCCGACCAAACAACCCGGCGGCAATTCCGCTCTGAGCCTCTGAGTCCAAAAAATTAAAAGGCCAAAAAATATCTCGCCCGGCGGCCCGAGTCGCTAGAATGGAACGTGCAACTTGCAAGGTTGCAGTACCAGCGTTCTATTTTTTACGGCAACCCGGCGGACCCCAGTCAATGGAGTCGCCAAGGATCTAGTCAGCCATTAAGCTCGTGACAATGCGACCTATTTTATAATACCCAGTCCATTCCTAACCGCGCGTTTGAAATTAATTTTTTCCCTCCACCTAACGTGGCAGTTACACACACTGTGGCATAAACCACTCGCACATCTCAACTGAATTTTGTTATCTTACTACCCTTGTGGAAAATGATGTGTAAAAATTGCCATCACACTATCCATGGGAATTAGCTCACCCGATCCATCCTCCATGCACGCTGCCACTCGTGATGTTAACATTCCTAATCCCTAAGTTCATGACATTAGAAACATGACCACGACATAGGGCCACCCACACAATGGTACCCATTCCAATAACTATTCACACTCTCTTCTAAAGTATTAGGTTCCATAATTATGTCACTTTACTTCAATTCCCATGGCTTTATTTATAAGCACATTGGAATGGTTGTGGGGGCCACTACACGTGACTTAAGGTGGAATGGAATTGGGTATTATTATTATTATTATAATTATACCCTATCTTTGTCACCAATCTAGACTTTCAAGTTCATAATAACAAGGTACATTAAGTTCTTTGTGTGACATTAGGGGATTCATCATCTCTCAATTTTCCCTTTTTCTTTTTGGCGTAGGGAACAAACGCCTTCTCTGTTACGATAAGGAGATAAAATTGTCTTGAATTTTACTACTCTTACAATTCCTTTATTTAAATCCGTTAAAAAGCAAAATGGATTCTATATCATAGACACTGAATATATGTAAATATATACTCATTATTGTTGCATATTGGAGACTCAACACTCTAATGGGTAGCCATGATGAGGTCCTGTACTTATTCCATTTGATGGCCTTTTTGTAATGTCCTATGCAAGACTCTTATGTGTGAGGCCCACGTGTACCACTTTGGTCTTACGTGGACATATCAAACACTCGAAGTGGATATCATGGAGGTATTATTCATTCTCATGTGGCTCACAATCATTACAGATTGAAGCCTTGAAATTTAAGGGAAAACACTTGGGTATTGCCACTAGCTTCATTGTTTCTTGTGAATGAATCAATAATGGGGGGTGCCATTTTTTCAAGCTTGTGCCACACAAAGCCCATAACATCATGGCCTGCCATTATTTATTGGCAATAATGTGGTTGATTTATGAAATAAATGCTTGCAATTTAACATTTCATAATAGTTGAAGTTCTCACCATACGCCCCCAACATTTGTTTTAATGGCTTTTTCCCTACGCCCCCAACCTTTTGTTTAATGGCTTTTTCCCTATTGATAAATGTTTGTTCAATTTACTTAAACGTGATGATTTTGTTTTAAATAGCAACTAATTGTAACCCGGTTGTTGTATATATTGATTTTGTCATTATGATGAAATATTTTGTCGTTTATTATTAATAAATTATAAGCTTATCATATACTACTCAATATTGAGAGTATCAATCTTAAAAAAGCTTATCATATACTACTGATATTGAGAATATCATTTTTAAAAA
>APFE031370578.1:58675-99057 GCA_000404065.3 Pinus taeda
TTTTTTTATTATTTGTTTTTCTCCGAAGAAAAAAAAATTCGCAATTTTTATTAATCGGATAATAAAAATACATTCCGTAAATACACAATGTGTGATGCATAACTGAGTTAATACCATGACAAATATAACAAAGTAGACATAAGACTATAATGTTTAGTAGAGGCCTAGAAACACATAAACAAGGCATGTTGAAAGAATAAAAAAGAGCAAGTCTGGAAGTATCATGTTATGTATACATATAAATATTGTGCGGCTAATAGAAAAAAAATGAGCACTGAAATAAGCTTGAAATACATCAAAAGATAACTAAAGAGCAGAAAAAAGTATGAGATGATCATGATGCATCATCCAGTTGGAGGGAAAATAGCTCCATAGAAGGTTTGTGGACAAAGGAAGAACCAGAGCCACCATGAATATCAAGGATCTGCTAGGGCCCTTGATCCAGGTCTAAAGTTGATTTGAATAATCGATTTGCCTCCTAGTTCCACTCCTAGTATATATGATGACAAGTAAAAGAATTAAAATAATTCTTTAGATATATAGCATGATCCAGAATTGGAGACGAGAAAATGTTTATGCATGACTACTATGCATTGTTTAACCAATTAACCACCAACATAGAATCACCAAACAACTTTAAGTTTGAAACTCCTTATTCAATAGCAAAAGATAGCAGATTTCTGCATGACAAGAGTTCTGTTGAGTTGTTCGATCCTGACCCTAAACCCATGGAAACATGAAAAGAGTGAGTGTTTCAAAAGTGCAAAATAAAACCGCCAACCACATCTTTTAATTGAAGTTGAGGCCCCATCAAAGGAATCCCATGGAATAGATAGGTATGGATGTTCAACTTCAATAACTCTCACTCTGCACACATCCTTATCTTGAGGAAAGTGACTAAGAATAAACATTGCCTCAATCGCAATACACATTGGATAAGAGACCTCATCTCTAAAAATGGAATGATTACAGTCTATCCAAATCCCCTAACAAATAATCAGAGGTAGAGCTTTGAAAACTTAGGAAGAAGGATAGGATAACCATTGATGCTAAGCATCCTTGACAGATTGACCATTCCATTGACCGATCTAGTCCTCAAGAGATCGACACTGAGACCATATTTGTTGACCAAAAGGGCAGGATAAAAAGAGACGTCTGATTGATTCATCTTCAGTTAACTAAAGGCACACCAACTAGGGTCATGTAAAAAATGCTTACGAAGAACATCCTAGGTCGAAACTTTATTGTGCATTATGCACCACATAAGGATTTTCTCTTCAAGAGAACATCAGGACTTCCAACCAATTTTTCACCACCACCTAGGAACAACAAGGTAGTGTTCAAAGTTAATGAAGGCATAAATCGTCTTTAGAGTATAAATACTAGTCAAAAACACACACCATACTAATTCATCCTCCCTGCTAGTTATTCTAATATGACCATGATGTAAGGCCCGCATGTAGTTGTTCCACGACTCATAATAGTTCTTTGGGATATCCAGGTCTATAGAAGATTTTCATCCTTGTCTCTATGAGTCGGCTTGGAGATACCCCGATCCCTTAGGAGGTCTATTAAAGGAGGAGGAAGAAGATGATTATTTCCGCATCCAAGCCAAGGATCTTGACTAATATAAGCCTTAGCACCAAAGCCAACTTTCCAGGCCAAACCTCTTCTGATTGTTTCAACTTTGTTGATCAGGGCCCTCCAAATTATAGAACTTCCCCCCTTAGGTTTATCAACTCTACAGACCCAATCTTCCATAGATAAGGGAGAGATGTACTTTGCAATCACAACCGAAGTCCATAAACTGAGCGAAGTCAATAGACACCACCCACACTTTGTTGCTAGAGCATGTGAATACATAAGAATGTTCTTTAGACCCCAACCCCGCGAAGCTTTAGGACGAGCAATTTTTTCCTAACCTACCCAAGGAAGAATCGACTCCTCTTTTGTGCCCAACCAAAGAAATTTAAAACAAATATGCTTGATCATGCATTCCATAACACCTTTTGATATCCAAGCCAAAGACACTTAATATATAGGAATAACTTCGAGGACATATTTGATTAGAACCAAAAACCCAACCTTGGAAAGCCATTTATGACTCCAATTTTTGATACGTTTCTCCACTTTTGAAAGCAACCACTGCCATTCCAAAATTTGATATAGTATTGGGTTTTAAATGAAAACCAAGATATTTAATACCATCTTCCAACCAAGAGGAGTTTGGAAAAAGATTTAATAGTTGTTGAAGCTCTGCAGCCTTGATATTTAGAGTAGATTTCTGAAAATTTATAATCATAAAAGTTGCTTTCCCAAATATAGAGAGAATACCCTTCAACATTTCCATCTCCCGAGGGCTACCATTATTAAAAATCAGAATATCATCCATAAATAATAGATCTCACATGAGCAATGTTTTGGTCACCATGCAACCCTAAAAATCAGTCTGTGCTTGGCTTCCGCCAATAAATGACTAAGACCCTCTGCCACTAGCAGGAAAAGAAGGGGGAGAGAGGACACCCATAACGAAGACCCCTTTGAGCATGAAGAAATGGGGAAGTTGCACTGTTAATCAACACAAAAAAAGGAAATAATTTATATATAGCTCATGACCCATGAAATAAAATCAAGACAAAAACAAACATGAGTGAGAAGAAGCCTAAGGTAGATTTAGCTGACACGATCATAAGCTTTTCATAAGTCTATTTTGATGACATCTCCTTTTAGATTCAATTTCATTTATTGTTATTTTTAGTTTTATGTAATTTGACCGAGTCAAAATGGTTTATTGATAATTATTATTTATTTATTTATTTGACTGAGTCAAAATGTTAAACATTACAATATCTCTACCATACTATGCTAGAGAGTGCCTCTCAGTGCAATAAGTGCTTGTGATTTTATGACATTTGTTTTTATATATAGAACATGCATTTTTTAAAAAGTTGTTGAATGGGATTCAAATAAAGATGTTTTTATATCAATAATAATCGCTCATATTTATAATATTGTTGATGGAGTGGGTTAATATTGATTTCATAATAGACCAGCCTAGATCCATCTTGACTCTAGATCTATTAAGTGTCTAGAGGGATCAAACCTGACGAGGTGCAAACCTTTCCTCAAGTTTTGCGCTCAAAAAAGAGGTTTGCACCTCGAGAGATTTGATCCCTTTTGGCGTTTGATGGATCTAGGTTGGTTTTATGTGTTATTTATATGTTAATGTTATGCCTTTAAATAGGCTACATTAGAAAATAATACCAAGAGAAAAACAATGGGTTGTCAAAACTCGACTTCTGAAAACTGCTGGTAATTTGACTGAGTCAAGATGTTTACATAATATTACATCTCTTCCATACTGGGCTGAAGAGTGCCTTTTGATGCAAAAATATTTTGTGGATTGATATTTGTAATGAATTGTAATTTAATTTATTTATTTTTGGAAAAAATAAAAGGAAAATGATTTATTCCATATTACCTTATATCGTTATGGTCAATTTAAAGGAGTCAATTCTATATCAGCCCAAATGTGTAATATTTAACTATTTATCAGAGACACAAGACAACTAGTAGAAAAAAATACCCCTTTCTTTGAGGATTCCCTCAACATAAAGAAGTATGTGCTAGGGTATGTGTGTGATTCATTTGGCTTAAACATTGAAACACACCACGAAATTGTTATAATAGAACTAAGATGTATGAGTTAAGTGTGAAAACGACTTCCCCACTTCTTTTTTTCTTTTTCCAAGAAACATATAATAGGGAAAACCTTTTTGACACTTTCTCTTATTTTGAAGATGGTACCGAGAGTAAACCCAAATTCTTCATGGCTAAAGGCTCAATCAACAACTCATGATTAAAGCTTATATAACTCATCAACAATCAATTCACTAAGAGCAAACATGTCACAAATAATAATTTGGACTTGGGTGGGGTGGTTAATGACTTCCCTCACAACTGTTCATATTACACCAAATTGATTACTTCCCCTTCTAATCACGCATGTAATATGTCATGTGAACATTTTTATTTATGTAACACTTCATTTGAATATGTGCAACATCAACAAAATGGACTAAAAGACATATACTTTTAACCACCAACATTTTCTAAATAAGTGACATAACTTTCAACATGCTTTGCACTTTTTCATCAAAAGCATGAACAACAACATTAATCATCCCATCTTCTGACCATTCCTTCAAAAGTAAGAAGACACCATAAATTTATGTCTTATGTGACTTATGGTATACAAGTACACATTAGGGAGTGTGTGATACTTATTTGAATAAGAAATTGGAATGAATCGACAAAGTCTTATAAACACACTAAGATCTAAGAGTTTGAATATGAAAATAACTTTGTCCCCTCACGAGATGACTGAGTGGTTTGTATAATGGGATGTTATCCTCTCCACCCAGTTCCAAATCTCATGGGGAGCGTGGGGGCATCTTTGACTCATTGTGATAAGGATCAAGGAGTAGGCTCCCCCACCCTTGTTGTCAGGCCCACGAGTTGGGTCGGGCATGCCCATGTGTGTGACGGGTGCCCGAACTCGATTATGTGCGTCGAGTTGTGCAGAGGCGAGCTCATTTTTATGCGACAGTGGGCGACATTGGTTAAAGGCAACCGTGTACGACGGGCGAGCACGCGCTATCAATACGCGACAGATGGTCAACTTAGGCAAATGCACTAGGCAACTGGTTGGGCGCGCACGCTTGGGGTGAGCCAACACATCGGGCGAGTCGACACGAGAGACGAAAAACCGAAAAGGAAAAAATTCGGTTAAGTGTTGGACGATGGGTGATCGTTGAGAAGTTATAGGAGGAGGCCGACGTGATGTTGGCCCGACAAGATGAAGTGGTGTGACACAATGGAGGATATGTCGGCTTGGAGGTGGGATAAGCCCCTCATGCATGTGGGTGCCCATATATATAAACGCGGACGACTTGGAGAGAAGCATCCATTCAAGCAAGTGAGCATCTAAGCAAAGGATTGGGCGAACAAGCAAGAAGAAAAACGAAGAAGGTTAGCAGGCGGGCAAGGTTGCGCTGAGGACCGAAGCAAGCCGCAAGGTGCGGGTGGGCAGACCTGGACAAGTGGGTGCACAGACCTGGCAGGCGACGCAGGGGTGCAGGTGGGCGCGTAGACACAAATAGGTGGGTGGTCAGACCTGACGGGCGTCGCTGGGCACAAGTGGGCGCGCAGACACAGATAGGTGGGTGACCCGACCGGGTGGCCATCGCAGGGCGCAAGTGGGCGCGTGAACACGAACAGGTGGGCGGCTTGACCCGAGGGTGTCGTAGGGTGCGGGTGGGCAAATCAAAGTTGTAGGTTGGAGCAAGTTGCAGGTACGACTTGGGTGACTTATGCCAAAGGGAAAATTTGAGGTTTCCAGCAAGGTGGATATTTGTCTAAGTGTGCAGGCCAATCGGTGGTTGCACGACTTAGCTGCAAAAATGTATATTTTTGAGCACTTATAAGATATTGTATTATTATTACAGATACATGCAGACTCTATATCAGAGACTTGCCCTTCCCATTGAAGTAATGTGTATTTCCATTGTGCATATATGAATGATGATAATGATGAATGTATGAATGTTTATTTCCGCTATGTTATAACACTAAGTAGAATTGGAAGAAAATTAACTAAGTGTTGAAGAGTTAGGAGTAGCCCGTACTCATAAGTATTTGTGAAAAGAAAGTGTGTAGCATTGTCGCACTTGCCTATGTGTGGTTGAAAGACTACCACCAGGATAGGGGTGTGACACTCACGAAGTCTCAACTCTTGCTAAGTCATACATTCTTGATATATCTAGCTTACGGGTTGTTGGATATACTCTTGGTGTTATAGTGACAACTGCTAGGTTTGATCTTGGGCCTCACCCAGATTACTCCAACGAGTTATTGATTCATCATGGTTAATAAAAAGAGCATGAAATTGGCTTCTATTACCTCATCCAGTCACCCGTGTAGCAACATCAACATGACAATATAACAGATTGTAAAGAACTAATAGCTTTTATGAATGAATGATATATATATTAAGATATTTATCCCTTATAGCCTCTTAGGGTAGGTCAATTGACAAGTGTCGTGAAAATGAAGTGTTAGGTACCAAGAGATTTGAGGTTCAAATCCCCATGACTTACTTTTGCCTGCAGAAGGGGCATATGGAGGCACCTAAGGTTTGTATTGATAGTGGTCAAAATCGACCCCGTGTCACGCGAGTATGAAACTAACCCAATTATTGTTTCCTCTAGTCACAAAAAAAAGATATTTAACCTTACCCATGAGGTGTAGATTAGTTGGTTTGTGTTGGGTAAGTCCCCATCAAGTCATTAGTCAAATCTCATGGGGAGGGGTTAAGGATGGGAACCACATGTGGAGATAAAAAGACATTGTGCCATGAGGTGTCCAGGCTCCAGGCTCAATCGAGCCTTACATCTCATAGGGAGACAAATCATTCGCCTATCAAACATTAAAATTAACATTAGCCTAAATTCAACTTAATTTAAAAAAATATATATATTCAATATTGACCAATTTATATATATATATATATATATATATAATATCTCCATAAAAAAATGTTAAACCACTTTACAATTTTTTTTTTAATTAAACATTAAAACATCCATAGTTTAACCAATCCATATGTAAGAATATATCATCTTATCATATATCTTAATAATTTATAGAATAGAAATATCTACTAAAAATTATCTAATTAATAAAAACTTTTTATAATATAAATAAAATTCAAAAATTAAGTAAGAAGACTTCCACTACTGCTCCAAGTGAATATCATCCCTAAAATGCTTATATAAAAATGTGTAACTAACATGAAAAGGAATAAAAGAAAACGACTTTCAACTACCAATATCTTCTAAATAAATGATATAACATTCAACATATTCAACCTTGAAAAGGAATTGACAAAGGAACTAATTTATACATAAAATAAATGGAAAATGTTAATTAAACATTTTTAGTTAAAAAAATAAAAATCTACATTTCGATTTACAGCGTATCCATCCTTAGTTTGTGGAGTGCTAGGCCTAGAGGGAATGTTTGTAGAAGATCTAATAAATATTCCATCCATGGAAAATAAGAATTTCCACTACCAGAAGATAAGCATATCCGATTTTGCCCACAAATGCTAAAAGCCACATAAATTAATTTATATTGTTATCGTGTGTGGGCCCACGAGTTAGATAGATAACTTTGAAAAATAAATAAAAGTGAAAGAAGTCAGTTGGTAACTAACTCATATCGGTGGTGGTTATTCGCAAGGAGACATTCCGCTAAATACAGAGACAGAATGGTGGGCTCATGAATTTAACTTACAGCCGAAAGGGAAAACCCTGGGTCAAATCAGAGGTGCTCACTTCGCTTTTGTTTTTGTTGTGGGTGCGATGTAGGGGTAGGAACCAGAGGGTTGTAGTGGGTCAGGTGAGGCCCCGGGTAAATGGTTTTCACCGCCGATTTGACTTTGTTTTATTTCGGAGAAGGGAAATTTACCGCGTGTAATGTATTGTGTCAGTAAGTAAGTGGAGCGAGTGTCGTGCGCTTTACTTCAGTTCAAAGTGCGTTGCTGTGGTCGAACGCTTAAATGTGTGCGCTCTGTATGCGTGCTAGGTATTCGTATCTCAAAGCACAGGAAAATCGGTTTTCAAAGAACGGACTGACAGCAGTAAATGGACCTCTCGAATCTATGATCGCGATCGTCGCCTTGGAATTCGTGGTCTGATCACAGTAAGGTACCAACATTTGACTTCGGGGCATGGGGAATTGTCGTGAATTGTGACCGATTGACAAGAATTTGTTTTTCAGAAAAAATGCACTAGGCCGAAGAATGTTTGGAGCTCTGTGAATGCTTCTGCGGAAACTAGCTCCTGTGGAATTGAAGGTTTGAGGTTTTTGAAGCTGTTTTGGTGATGATGCTCAGAAATTGTTTTTTAAAGGTGGCTTTGGATGTTCGAGAATTTTAAGGAAGTCTAGTTGTTGTTGTTGTTGGCTGCATATAGGATAGCAGAGAGAGATTATATTTTTGTTGTGACAGATTGTTGCCGTCGATTTTATCAACGTATTTTAAATTTGTTTATCGGAATTCCTTGTCTAGTACACAATTGTTGTCAATCTTGCCTGTTTTGTGGCTGTGGATATGTGTTTCAGGGTGCTTCAAGATTTACCGATATTTTCCTTCGAGAATGGTTAAACTGTAGTTAAATTTATGGCTGCGTTTGCTGGAATGTGTGATTGCTTGCGATCAGAGCCGTTCTAATATTAGGGAATTAGTGTGAACAAAATAATCTCTTTTGCCTAAGGATAAGATAGTCTCTTTTTTCTTTTCGAGAGATTGTTGCCGTCAATTTTGTAAAGGTATTTCAATTGTATATTGGAATCTCTTGTATAACACACAAGAGTTGTCTGTTTGGCTTCCTGTGCTTAAATCTGTTAAAAGACTTGCGAATTGTGTTATCAATAATTAAAACTTAAACCTTATCTGACTTCGGGTTTTCGCATGGTTAGTGTTGAATTTTGTCTGGTAAAGAATATGCAGAATTGATTATTTTTCAAATATATAGCATCGGTTTGCTAGAATGTGTACTAATGTTGTTTGCTTGCTTGTTATCAGAGCCGTTTTATTAAAGAGTTACTCTGAACAAACAAGTCGCTGATGCCTGACGCGAGTTCTTATTTGTTTTGAGAGATTGTTGTCGTCAATTTGGTAAAGGTATTTTAAATTGTTTATCGGAATCTCTTGTATAACACTCGAGTTGTCAATTTTGCTCGTTTCCTTGCTTTATGTATTTTCCAGCCGTGAAAAGAATTGATCGCTATTTTCCTTTGCAAATTGTTTACTGGAATTTTGCTGATTTAGCGTTGAACTTTGTCTGCTAAAGATTGCGCAGGGCGGATCTATTTAAAATTTATAGCTTCAGTCGCTGGTATGCGTGCTTTTGCTACCGGAGCCATTTTATTCGTGAATGGTTGTGGGAAAAGTGTAAATTATATTGGACGAATTTTCCCGCTTGTGCAGGAGGAGCGGTCAATTCTGCTCTTGAATGTTACTGTCTAGGTGTCATTCACTGCTTGGGTACAGTGGAAGCCGTCTTTAAAAAAATAGAATGATATTTTGAAATTGAACAAAAGCACTTATTTCAAGAGGTTGGCCCTTTTCGCAAATTTCGGGGCGCACGTCACATTCAATATTCGGCCGCCTCGGCCTGAACACAGGTCTTTATTTTGGCGTAGATAAGGCCTTTCTTCAGAGCTTGGAGTAGGAAACGCGACACTTGGAAGATGCTACTGAAGCTGAGGACTGAAGTCGGTTTTTTCCCATTCGAGATTAAGCCTCGGCGTTAGATAGCCGAGCTAAAAAGAGAGCTGAAAAAGTATTTGTGCAAGATGAAAAATCACATTCAGCGGTGGCAGAGCCAGAGGAGAGGTGGACAGGAAGTGATATTGATAGGTTTCCTTCCGCAAGAAGGTCTGGATTTAATTTTGTGGACTGTTACTGCTGTGGCTTGTGCCGGAGACACCGTGATCGCTCTTACCGTATGCGATCCTTCCTCGTCTCTTCTAAATGGTGAGCATTTAAAATTTCATCCCTCTTGTGCTTATTGTTTCAAATCCTGATTTTAGCCTGGAATTCATTCGTTGTTCTCAGCTAAGACCAATAAAATCATTAAGGAAATTAATCCTGTAATCTTATCATAATATAAATCAGTTTCCTTTACTTTTATGAGGCGCCCTAAAGATTTGTTGCAAACGCCGGTCAGAATAGGGCTTGCATAGTGTCTATTGTGGACACCTGTTGTTCTAACGGTGTTGGTATTCTAGCCTTTTGAATTCGTATTATACGTTGTAGATGTCTTTCATGCCAAATAGAATAAAGCTCAGAAGACACTACGTACTGGCAGACATCCATTTTGAAGTAATAATGCTACTGTTATGAAATATCTTCTTAAAGCTGCTCCGGAATTTCGTGTGATGCGTACTTTTTGCAATAAACAGTTGGGATATCCCAGGAAGATGAGACAGCTCGGGTAGAAGGATGCGTGTCTGGAAACAAAAGAAATAAATTTAAAACGCAGTTGGGAGAGCTCAAGCAACTCTGCAATCACAAACAGGTTAGTACCCATACTGTAAAAAGAGACTGAAAGTAGATGCAGGATACACACCGAACATTAAATGTTAGTATCATGTCTGGATCATCTTCTGTATTTTTGCGTTTTTTTAACAGATTCAAATGGACATCAAGTTTGCCGGGGGTAAAAATCCCGAAAAAGTGTTAGTTGAACAGGCAACCGCTCGCAAGGCTTCCGCCCTTGTTATTGGCACATCCGAGCGTTTTGTTACATGGTAAACTGCTTAGTATCTCTGCTCTCTGCTTGATTTTTAACTATGTAAAGCTTTGAAAGATGCAAGTTTTTCCCCTTGCATTTCACTGAAGGCTTCATATCCGAGGTTCTCGTTCTTGAAAACTTCCGGTGAGGCCAACTTATTGCTTCAGACATCTTATTTCAGGCGAAAAAGGAACCGGTCAAACTATCTTGTACAAAATTCTCCCGTAGGATGTTCTGTCATTATTGTTCGAAACGGAAAAGTTGTGCAATACAAAGAAAATCGATGGACAAGGTCGAATGAAGCAGATGCAAAACAGTCTTCTTCTGAAGGTAGTCGTTTTGTTTTTTACTTCTAATCTCAAGTGTAGACAGAGCACACAGTGAACCCTCATTTTATATTGAACAGGGTATCTTTGGGGCATCATAGATATCGTAAATGTCACTAGCTAGGCCACGAAAATCTACGTATTTATTCGTTCCGGACTGAATAAGATAGATAGTAACTGATCTATGCTTACATGAAACACTAGGAGATATGTGTGAAAACCCAGTAGCTATGGCCACCTACCTCTATCTGCTAACTGGAGCATTAATACTCCGGATCGTTAATTCCAAAGTTACCTTTTAAAAGATTTTATGTTTACAAGCAATTAAAAATGTTAGGCCGCGATGCGCTCTGCCTTGTACATGGTTATCACCTCTTATGATTGTCATGTGCTAAAATGTTTGGCCGAGATATGCTCTGCCCTATACAGGGTCCTCGCCTCATTAAAAATAGTTTGACATCTAGAACGAACTGTCTCTCGATTGATAGCATGTCGTTTTGCCGTTCATATTTAATTTGAAGCACAATTTAAAATATTTCAGAATTCATGCATGAGGATCTCTTGCGATCTTATTTTGACTTCGGATATCATGCGATCTTATTTGACATTGAACGGACGCGTTTTGTTGTTGTTAGTCGCGCATTTTTTGGTCCCAAAACGAGAAGAATCCCTGGAGCAGTTGCGCGGCGATTCGCAATTCCCGTCTTCATCCTCATCTGATGTGGTTGAAGTTGAATTTAATATCAAAGAGAAAGAAGAAGAATCTGGAGATGTGTCTGCGCAGACACAGGAAATCCCAGCCGGAGGAGACATGGGGAAAGAAGTCGAACGCCATCTCTGTGATGATGTGCAACTAAACTCTCCATCGTCCTCCAAGGTTATTGAAGTTTATTTTGATGTATATGAAGAGGAGGAAAGAGGAGGTTGCCAGAGTTGTTTGGAGCAAGATGCAGAGGATGGGTTCCACAGGGATCAGGAACGGCGATCGTCATTCACATCAAATGTTATTGAAGTCCATTTTGATGTCAATCAAGAAGAAGATGAAGACAGAGTCGAAGAAAACGACGATGAAGAAGGAGAAGACGATGGCCGCAAAGTTTGGTCTGAGCGAACTGGCGGAAGCTCACCCAGAGCCGTTCTCGAGGGACCGGCTTCATGTTTGGATTCGGATAGTAGTTCCTCTCCCACCAGAAATTCATTCTCGGAGAAGGAGAAATCAATCGTAACGTCTCCCTCGCACTGGGGGGAAGGAACTGGTGAAAAGGGATTCCGATGGTCGAGTTTTCTACGGATGTGGAAGCATAGATCTGTGCGCCGATTGTCCACATATCCTCCTGCAAGTCCTCCTCAGCTTCCTCGGAGCAATAAATATAGTGTTGGGAATTCCGCTTATTCAAGAGATCGAAGAAAAGGCAATTCGTCTATCTGCAGTGAGATTTGGAACTTGGAGAAACATCTCACAGACACGGCCTCAAAGCCCTCTTGGAAATGCTTCACATTGAAGGAAATTGAATCTGCTACCCTCAATTTCAGCCCAGGTTTGTGAAACTTGGATACCAGGAAACTATTTTGAACCGTAGCAGATTCATATCAATTTTCCACCTATTTTCGTGTAAAAAACACATTGATCTTTGCAGATGTAGTGTTAGTTTCTTGCATGTATTTATGCGTACACTTATATGAAAAGCCCATGTTGTTGTGATTGGTAATCAAAACGGAACTATTGATGGCAGCTGACTTTAAATGCAGGATTTTGATGATTTTATTTTATTGCCTATGGCAGATAACTTTATAGGAAAGGGTGGATATGCGGAGGTATATAAAGGATCCCTACCAGACGGACGGATTGTGGCGGTCAAAAGGCTTAACAGGAGTAAAACAGAGGAGCAGAGGGTTGGTGATTTCTTGACTGAAATGGGGATCATTGTGCACATCAACCATCCGAATGCTGCTCGTTTGATTGGCTTTGGTGTCGAAGGTGGATTGCATATTATTTTGCAGTTTTCCCCTCATGGAAGCTTAGCATCAATACTTCATGGTATGGCAACATGTCCGAGAAATTGATCCACACTTCCTTTCATTCTGAGGCTATTCTTGAGTCTTCCATTGGCATCAGAAGTATTTGCTAGTTTATTGTGAATTTTGGGCGAAGATAAACTTGTATATGAACGCCCAAAATATAATATAAACCGAACGTATAAAGAAACCATATTGACTTACGTGCTTCAGTTCAAGCATTTACAATTCTTTGTGCCATTTGCCTGATGCCCATGAATATCTATAACAGGGTAAAATATTTGGACATTAGCTCAATGTTGGCAGAAATAAAAAGTCTTGCAAATTTCGTTTTATGACATGTTTGATTGGATGGTTTCACTCTCCATAGTAGATATATTTATTATTTCATATGTATTATTGATCACGATGATTACAATCCAGGCCCAAACGCTCAAGTTCTTGACTGGGATATTCGGTACAGAGTAGCTGTTGGCACAGCTGAAGGTCTTCTTTACCTTCATGAGGGTTGTCAAAGACGTATCATTCATAGAGATATTAAAGCATCCAACATTTTACTCACTGAGAATTTTGAGCCTCAAGTAACTTAACGCTACCCTTCAGCTCCCTGAATTTGAACGAGAGTTTCATGTCCTGTTGGGTCAAACCTGACTTCTCATTTTTACTGAACGTGCTAGCCGTTGTTTTCTAATTTCTGAAGGCTTGTCTTGTTTTATTATGCAGATTTCGGATTTTGGACTAGCAAAATGGCTTCCTAAGCAATGGACCCACCACACAGTGACACCTATAGAAGGCACTTTTGGGTGGGTAATTCTGTTGATTCTCTGTCAAGCGCTATGAACTAGAGCTTGACCCTTTCTCTTGAAAGGCCAGAGTATTGTACAATAAGGCTGGAAGAGTTTGATAATCACCAGTGCTTATTTATTTGAGAGTTTATTTCAACACTTTCCTCATTTTGCTGATGATCTTACCATTGGGTTTCTAGTCTGAATGTTGTTGTCACGGTTAATGCCATAGTTTGCATTTTTCTTGATGAGCTCCAAAGTTCTTTGGATATCTTTTGACGAGAGGATTCTTTTGTCAGTTATCTTGCACCAGAGTATTTTATGCATGGGATTGTAGATGAGAAGACGGATGTTTTTGCATTTGGGGTGTTGCTCCTGGAGCTCATTACCGGACGTCAGCCAATTGACTCTTCCCAGCAAAGCCTTGTGATGTGGGTATGTTACCCTTATTTATCACTTTAATGTCTTGAAGACTAATGCAATGAAGGGACACACTTCTCTGTTGCAACAGTTACCTGGATTTCATTATTTTCCCACTAAGTTATTGTTAACCCTTATTTTTTTTTTATGGGGCGCTGAATCTTTTGTAATATTGAATGGAATCCATCTAGGCAAAGCCGTTTATCGACAGTAGAAACATCAGGGGGCTTGCGGATCCCTCCCTCGGTGATAAATACAATGTTCATCAGATGAGTTGTGTGGCTTTTACAGCTTCTCTATGTGTTCAGCAAGCTGCCCAACTTCGCCCATGTATGGGTCATGTGAGTTGCATACTCCGTGAATCACCTTGCAAACTCCATCACAAAAATATTGGCCACTGGAAAATGTCAAACATTAGTACCTCTATATTAGATTAATTAAGCGAGTTCATATCTGCTTTCAAAGCACCCTGGCAGTGATCTTAAATTAGTTTATGAATATATTTTTTTTTGTGTATGGGATTCAGGTTTTGCAACTTCTTAGTAGCGAAGAAGAGAACCTGCAGTCCCCAGAACACTGGAGCACGCCACTTTCGCCGTCGCCATTCTTGGAAGAGTCTTCCGATACAGAGGAATATACATCCACGAGGTATCTTAGTGATCTACATCGTCATCGACAGGTTGCTTTGGAGTTTTAGAATTCGTCCTCTTCTCATTACTGTGTTTATATCGTGACTCTTTTACAGTCTCTAATCTAACTAGTTTTCAGAAAAATGCTATACCAAAAAATGAGATATATTGTAATCCTGAGACTCTCCAATAGTTTTGACACGAGGCGTTCAGTTTTTTGAACATTGTACATAAGGCTTGTAGTTGTACACTAGATTTCAACCTACTACTCTGTCCATCATTTGTCCTCAAGAATTGGTCACCATTTCAATGTGACTGGTTCATCGTGAGTGGAAATGTATTTCTGCAGGTCTGTTAAATTATATATATTGCTTTTGGTACTCGACATAAGTGGCCAGAGTCCACTTGGTCGAATGTTTTTCTCATTTATAGCCTCGTGGTAATCTGATTCTTGGCATCCCAATAAAACATATATAAATTTATGTTTAAATGGTTTTTCAGTGTATATAATTCCTTGTAAATTTAAATTCTATTATATGTGTAAGGAATATGGTTTTTTTTTCTTGATCATATTTGGTAAAAATTTATTAGAAATTTTAGGGCTGAACATAGTTACCATGAGCCAAGATCTATGTACCCTAGAGTAATGTCCTTAAGGGTTTAGCCAACTTTGAATTAACTCATCATCAAAAATTGTATTAGTGTTTTGGATAAATGAGAGAATTTTATATTGTAGGATTTTGGCCATCGGAGGGAATTTTGATACAAGAATAGACAACACCTTGTAATCTAACTTCCAAATGGTAAATAAAATAGTGATATGAAGGTAGTGCTCAAATGCTTATGAAGGCAAAAAACACTCCATGTTGAGACTCAACAAATAATGTTGCTTGCTAATGTAGATGTCTCTAAAATAAAACTGAATGTTGATTCAAAATATATTTCTAGAACTTTGCAAACTTGCACTCTTGGAAGATATCTTCAATGTCTTAGGCAACTGTAACATAGGCAAAGATCATCATTTAGCTTGTGTTTCCCTTAGCAAGGAGAGATTTAGATTTCAGTACTTGGTAAGCAATTGGCCAAGAAAAGAACTTGAAGCTTATCACTGAGGTGAAGTAACCAAACACTATGTAATTGGCAATTGTCCTTTGGATTAAGAAGTGATATATCTATCATTTAGCACTTGAGATAAAGGATGCTTTTAGTGCAAGAGTGAATCAAGTTTCTTGGTGTTATGTTGCTAGAGTTGCTTCCTAAATCTCCAACCCCAATCTTACCATAGAGGACCCTAAATATTCAACTCAATTTATGTTGTTCTTTAGGAGGAATCCATCCTATTATATGTTTGATGGTCGACTTATTGGAGGACAAGGTCTTTTGATGAGCTAGTAATCTCTAATTCATCTAGTGCTTGGTTACAAAATCCCAAAGATCCCTCTAAAAGAATAGTCCTTTCATTTTCAAGTTATGCACTTGAAATATGCTACGGGGGCTTCACTAGGGGAACAATATCATACCACGTGGGTTCATATTGGGGGATATATATTGAGGAAAAAATGAGGGTTTTTATATTGGCAAATATAAAAAATGGAGCTTAAAGTTAATGAAAAAATATAGAGGGGTATAAAAAATGTTAATGAAAAAATGGATACCTACAATATTTAGTGAAAGTAGGGATTTTTTTAAATTGGGAAGTTGTATTGGGTTCATATTGGTAGGGGGTTGAAAAAATATAAAGGGGTATAAAAAACGTTAATGAAAAAATGGATACCTACAATATTTAGTGAAAGTAGGGGTTTTTTAAATTGGGAAGTTGTATTGGGTTCATATTGGTAGGGGGTTAAATAATGTGATTTTTAGAGGGGTTTTTCAATATGTAGTCAAATTAAGGGTATTGTTTAATATGACATGAATGTGATATGTTAGAGGTTCACTAAGTGAATCCCCCATGAATATGCGACACTTGGAAATACATTGACCTTGATTAATTGAGCTCCAAAGGGGGACATAGGACAAGTCCCATCCCACATGGCTCCTAAAGAAGTTCCACATAATAAAAGGGGCAACAAACTTCTAAGCTTCCTACATTATCCAACAAATCATTGGTCCATAAATCTTAAATAGGTGTTGGGGAGATGATATCATGTAACTTGAAAGAGCCTTAGACCAACAATGTACACTGAGCAAATTGGGATCAATATCATAGGAGGGTTTGTCATTGAGTGGAACCTTTAAGACACCTCACAATCCACTTTGTTGCCAAAGTACAACCTTGAGTCACGAGAATGCTAACATTGAGATTACCCTCTTCCTTACACATAATGCACACCTTCTAAGGAACTATATGAAGTTCTCTCCCACCACCATACAAAGATCATAAAAAAAAATTGATCGAGATCTATGCTAATTTTTGAACTAGTTGTTGTTTGGGAGCCAACAAGAAATGTAATAAATGTTGGAGGCTTGCAGGATTCATGAATCCATTGTTAGCTTCCCTGCAAAGGGAGAATCCTTATACTGCCAAATGAGAAGCTTTGCCCAAAGTTGTTTTAGGCCTCAATTCCACACATTACAACTAAAACACTAGTACCATACCAAATCCCTAGGGATCAGACAATCACCACAAGTTGGACCTAATTCCATAGTGAAGGGATCCAAGTTGATGAATCATCAAGACCAACCAATGAAGAATCAATTTTCTATTCTCTAACCATTGCTCTTGAAGCACTACAAAAAACATCCAAGCAAGCCTTACTAGCATTTGCCAAGCTTTGATTAAATCTAATTAAGAGATAAGAATCATCTGTGAGATGGTCATAAATTATTTCAAACCCATTTGGAAGAGACATACCTTGAATTTTTCCTTGCATCCTAGCTTGCTCCAATAAATACCTTAGAGCATCAATAACTAAAACACAAATAAGGGAAAGAGGGAACCCTTGTCTAATCAAGTGATGTAGTGGAATATGATCATCAAAGGTGTTGTTAGTGTAACAAAAGTTAAGGCATTAGAGAAGAGGGTATTTGACATGGAAATACACTTGGATCCAAGTTCAAAGCACTAAAGCATCTTTGCCAAGTAAATTTTGAGAAACAAAGAGTCTTTGTGATTCTCTTGTCCAACCCATGACCCCTCACATGTAGAAATCACAATATCAAGGATGAACTTGCCTTAGACGAATCTCATATATTGCTCCTATATAATTCACAAAGCAACTCTTCGCATTCGAAGTGCAAGGGCATTTGCCAAAATCTTGTAGGAGATTCCAAGAAGAGTAATGTGCCTCCATTCCCCAATACTGTGATGGGACACATTACTGGGGATCAATTTGATGATGAAGAGGTTGTCCAATTACTAAAGGAGATGGCCTCATTGGTTATGCTACAAAGATCCCCACCAATAGTATCCCACTTTGCCTTTAAAAACTCACACTAAATCCATCAAGACCAAGTGTAAGACCCTCACCCAAAGTAGTGTTGGGTGCCTTCTCCACATGATCACCTTGGTGGTCTATGACTAGTGTGCATGGACATATTAGATGCATACCTTAGTCAAAACAATTGAGATGCCTTGGCTTATTGCCAAGGCATACCTCAGACAACTACCTTGGATTATTAGCAAGACAAACCTTAGACAACTGGATTGGTGCATTGGCAAGGTACATGTCTGACAGTTAAATGCCTCAGCCTATTGGCAAGACACACTTTAGATTGTTGGATGCCTTGGCCCATTAGCAAGGTGCACCATAAGAAGAGTTAATGCCCCTATAGATAGGCACGCTGCATCACAAATGGTGGTAGCTCACACTAAGTCAGATGCACCAAGGAGGTTGGATAAGGACTTAACTAGAGGCAAAGAAGGTTGTTGCAAGTAGCCATGTCTATAGACATGCATGTGAAATTTCCTTAATTGCAACAACTGGGATTTAATCTTCTAACTTATGCAATTTATTTGTCTTCAAAAAATTAATTCGACAAACAACGATTTATTCACTACCACAATCTTCACAAATAAATACATGCATTGAGAAATAATGCACACACATAAAAAAATTGACACTGGTATTTTTGGACAAATGTACTTGGAAAAACCCCAATCTGAGGAAAACCAATGTGCAACTAAGGGTTTATAATATTATTAAATACTTAGCAAAATTGAGAAATATAACAACTGCTTGTCTCTCACTTGCAAAGCTTTGACATACAATTTTCTCCACTGGCAAAACAATCTGGAAACCCAAGTTTCCTTTGCAAAATAAACTCAGCCTCCTTAGTGCAATTTACACTCTTGCTTTCTCTGCTCATTGACAAACTGGAACTCACGTTGTCACTAAAAAGGTGTTCATGCAATGCCTACTTTTGCTTGCAACTTGACTAAACACCTCGCACTTCCTCTGACACCTGTCTCCGACAATTGGAAATCGATTTGTTGCCCAACTCTACACATTAGCTAATTCGCATTGCTTGGTACAACCTCTTTGCAAATAAATTTGACCTCCCTTCCTATCACAAGAATGTTGGAATCACTGTGGATAATCTCTATCGAAATTATCTCAATCTCTCTGCTGAAACCCTATTGCTGGTGTCTCCCTCTATGCCCTTGCTATCACTGCAAATCGTGCCATTGAGTGTCTGTGTGTTTCTGTTTGTTCTCCAAAGCCCCGTCGAATTTCTCTTATAATCTCTCATTTAGCAACCAATGGCGACGATCTAATCATAATCGATGGCTAAGATCATTTTGACCCCATCAAGTGACTTTTTCGAGAGTCTCTAGAACAAAATTGATTTGCCTCGATTAATTTGATTTAATTAACTAATTTTCCTAAGTTAGACTTAAGAAAATAATTTGTAATTGGCTAACTAATCTAATTAAGGCATTTCTTGCAAAACCTTTTATGGGTATTAGATAAAATGTGTTCCTTAGCCTCATAGACACCATTGAGACAAGAACACTTGTTCTTTGCTACCAAAAAATTAACAATGCATTGGTATAATGAATGAAGAAGTGAGGAGAAGGCTTGATGACTTGTGTGCTTAGATTTATATGGATCAATGGAGTTAGGTTATCCATACTTTGGGGTTGCGATAGACAGTCAAGGTGCCTTTGAGGCACAAGTTGTTATGGATTGCAATGGCAGGTTGTAGTAGTTGAGCATACACCCTCGGGCATGCATCCATTGGGTGCACATTTTTTGAATGCCCTAAATGTAGCTAGATGGACTTGGGTGGATCAGCTATAGTCATGTGGACTCAAATGAGTTAGATGCACTTGAGATGGATCAACCAAGATGAATGGACTCAAATGTGCCTGGATTAGACATGGTGGCCCATTCAGGCACATTTAGGTGGACTTGGGCATGGTCAAAGAGGGCACTTGGGAGGGCTTGAAATGGCCTGGGTGGGCGATGTTAAAAATTAACTAAGAGAGGTAAATTTATCGGGAAAAAATCACAAATCATAAACACAATGTTTATCTTGTAAAGCCCCAATCTAAGGAAAACACTAGCTAACATAATTCTATTAGTCCCTTAGCCAAAACTCGACCAAGTTGGTCAAGTAAGCCTTCATAATCAACTTCCCTGGTTCATTACAATGAAGTCTTCCTAAGTCTTTTAAAGGCTTCATTACATGTAATCTGCAAGCATGAAATCATAAGCAAGCAAAACCATGTGCCCAAAACCACTACTATTTAACCGAGCAACTTTGACTAGGTCAAGTTTATCTAGCAATCCTTCCTTAAAAATTGACTTGGGGTTTCCCTTGACCAAATTTGACCAAACCAACCAAGTGATTTGGCACCGCTCACCTCCATATCCTACCCTCTTCAAGATTTATAACTAGGGTCTCCAATAATCTTGCACACCCCCTATCACCTAGGTCTAACTCTCAAACTTTACCGACAATTTCCTATCCGTACACATGCCTTATCAGGGCCTATTTTCATATTCCCATTTACATGCAATTAAAAAAATATCAACTTCATTATCATAATATTTTTATTCTATTTTTTATCGTTGTCCTAGAACTTAAGCCACCATTCTCTTGCTCGATGCTCTCCACTTAGACCCACCTTTCATGCTTGTTCTCACTACGAATCTGTGCATAATGACCTCCACAACCACCTAATTCTTATCCATGTACCATGACTCATAAACATGAACCATTACTTCAATTTTATTCACCACCATATTTTTCATGGAGTTACTTCATCTAGGTTGAATCTTCTTAACACTTTGAGTGACCTGGGTCCTTAGTGAACCTATGGATGCTCACTTCTTGGTATATTTACAACCAGGCAATAGATCCAACCTCAAAATTGAGATATCCATTAGATCCAAGCATTCAGTCCATATATCCTAGTGCTCTTGACAAATCCACACCCTCAAATTCGGAGCCATTATCAAACCAATCTCATTAGAGAGTCTAGGTCAATCGACCTTTCATACCATGTTAAAAAAATTATCGAGAGAAATTAACCGAGAGAAATAAATTTACTCAACAAATCATAAATAAAAAACAATGTTTATCCTAGAAAAATCCAAATCCAAGGAAAAACCAACTAAAAAAATTGTATTAGTCCCATATCCAAAAACCAACCAAGCATGCCAAGAGAGCCTTCACTGCTTCCTTACATGCAATCCACTAGCATGAAACCACGAGCAAGAAAAACCACGTGCCCAAAACCACCACCGTTTGATCGAGCAACTTTGTTTTGAGTCAATTTTACCTTACATATGGGACAACCTAAGTAGACTTGGGACAATTGGGACGAACCCAACATGAGTTATGGCTTAACATAATGATTGGCGAATAAGTCATCAAAGGAGAGTAAATCAAATTAAAGGCACTTGGGTCTACCTTAGAACGAAAGGAGCTTTGCAAGGCAAGGAAAATTCAAATATATAGGTGGAAACCTCAAAGTGGTTAGGCATACAAGAAAGAAGTGCTAAGTCACTCATAGAAGTGTAAGGAGTTCTATGATTGTGCCAAGTTTAGGGTTGGGGATACTAGAATGACTTGCACTACCTAGGTGAGATGAAGATGAAACAAGACCTATTGGAGACAAGCTTACAAAAGTTTTAAAGCATGGTTTGTGCAAATCTATTGGGAAATTTGGTAGGAGGTTATTTTCCTTGTTTTGTTTGTACATGTGTAATTGAGTCATAAGTAATTGGTCGCACTCCCCCGTTTTATCATGTAACATTCTAAGGCACTTGCTTGGTGCTTATCCATATCTGTGCTCTATGGTTTCTTTATATGTATTGGATGTTACTATTCTTTGCATATTGTTAATTGGCTAGTGTTGTATTGTTGTAATGTTTTAAGGTTGTGGTTGGACGTTGGCAATTATTGTTTGATGAACTAAGCTCTATTAAAATTGAATGGGCATCTCACTTATTACATGAGTTGAAGTTACATATAGACCTTAGGTGAAGAGGTGTAATCTAGTTGTAGTAGGCACGGGTTGGTCAAGCCATTACAACCAAGGCAAGGCAATGCCATGTGACCATAGGTGTTAGAATGATTTGGTAAGACTCAACTCAAAGGAAAAATTAGAGAACATTTCAAGTCCACGATAGTTGGTATTAGGGTTTTTTTGTAGTTTGCGCTCCTCCTCATCATCACTTATGTGATAGAACATAATAAGATTTTTTTGATGGTGTTGGACCCGCCAACATTCAGGGGATCTCCTCGGTATGAAGTCCCAAATAGACTTCAGACCATTTGGTGTAGGAGTCACATCGTTACGATGGCCCAGTTGCCATTATCTTAAAGATATGCCTTAACTATTGCTTGTCAGCACATGAGAGTGGTTTACTTAGTCTTTGAACAACGAGGTTTGCGTGCCTGGTGAGTGCTTAGTGTCGCTTGTGTCAAGGTTCTTTCACTGCAGAGAGAGAGGGTGAGAGTGAGTCTCAAGTTGAAAGGGAATATTCCTAACTCTGTTAGAGACACACAACACATCAGGACATGCGCAACTTCTGGCGGAGTAGTCCACATGGATGCAGCAGTCACAAACATAAGGTGAACAAATAGCACATACAACGCCCAACGAAATAGTCCACACGAGTGCAATGGTCATTATAACAAGTTTACGAGAATGAATCTGTCAACTGTTCGACGAAATAGTCCACACGGGCGAGACAACATTAACCACTGATACAACAAATTTCCAACAACATATGTACTAAGTCAACCGAAATAGTTCAACTACATTAATACAGGTTAAAGCAACATGCATTACAAGCGTCCAAAGAATAGTCTTACAAACGAATACAATACATGTGCGAAAACATGCTGGCCTGTTAACAGGCTTCTGAATTAAGTGAAAGTTCCAAGACACATTCGTACATCATTACATCACTAACCCCGATAGCGGGGCATTGGAGCCATTGCTTGCTCCTCAAAGAAAATACTACAAACTCTTAAGGCTATGTGGGAGGAGCCAAGGTGAAAAGTCCTTTGCATGTACAAATGAGGGGTATATATAGCCAAGGGTGAAACTAACCCTTGTGACTCTTCGACTTCCCTCATGACTATTCGAATTACATGAATCTTCGACTTACATGACTCTTTAAATTCATCCATGGGTCTCTTGGATTTCCACATTACATTATATTGATTACACAAGTATGACCCAAAGTAGTGATGTGGCCGAGGCGACTCATGACACAACTCGACATGAAATTGTTCGTATGCATATGTTGGTCGTGTTGAGTTGTTGTGTTGCTGAGTGATGAGTGTGCCCGTGGTGTACCATGGCTCCACCTCTGCATGGGAAAGTGCGCGGAGTCTTCAATGGTCTTAGTGTTCGCTTAATGGTTCATGCATGCACATGTGTCTCCTTCACTTTCTACTTGGTATGTATGCTTCGTGTGTTCATCCAACCACAAGCAAGTCTTCTAGCATACACTCCTTGTTCATCCCATTTGTTGTCGTGCCATGTCTCATCCATGTACTTATTTCTACAATCACTCATGACAAGATGACATCAAATCTAGAAATCCCATAGTCTACCATGATGCATTATTTTTTGTTTCCGAGTGCAGGTGACCGGGAGAGAGGACAAGGCTTTGAAGCAATACAGAGCACATGTCAGGCCGGGATGTGAGGTTCCGGGGCACTATCAATAAAAATTGCGCAGAGGTCATTGGGAGGCTCGGATGAGCAGTTAGGAACAACAGTGAAATTTTATGGGATCTAGCTTAGCTAGGAGGCAGAACTGCGCAATTTCCCCTAGGAAGGCAGTGTGGGCAGCAGATGACACTGGCAGTGAAAACTGCGCAGATTTTAAGGGGAGACTGGGAGCAGGCTACTAGAGCTTGCTAGCCAAAAATGCACAAAACTAGGAGGCAGTCATGCTGAACATGTCTGCGCAGTTTCCTGGCTAAGCGGGGTGTCAAGCAGCTGGTGCACAGTCCAGGAAAACTACTCAATTTTCAGGAGGAGTAGCAGGCCGACTGGCAAGGGGATTGATTAACAGAATGGCACAAGTTTTAGAATAGTACAATGACAAGCAGTGGGTGCCTATCCCTCTTGTCTGTGCAATTTCTTCTGTTAGTGAAGGTAAGCATGTTGACAACTTCCACGCAATTTTTGGGAGGAGTGAAGCCTGGGGTCACTACCTAGTCAAACTCTTCGGTTGACCAGTGGGCAATGCAAATTGAGATGGATTCTTGGGAAACTTTTGCGTTGTTCTGGGTGATAGTTAGCCAGGTTGATTCCAGGATTGCACAGTACAGATTGCTTGGGAGGTAGCCTCAAGCTCTGCGTTATTCTGGGTAGCAGTACTTGGTCATTGAGGTCTGAGACTGGGCAATGTAGCTCAGCGGAGGTTCGGCTGATGGAGGGTGGTCCGGTCGACAGATCTTCGAAAAAATGGTTAAGTGTGTGAGCGAGTGAACTTGTGTATACATGACCTTGAGAACACACTCAACATGACTTGACAATAAGACATCTCGAACCAACAAGACAACAAGTCTCAGTATGATTGACTGCAGGACTGTCTAATGGTGAAAGCGACAAGTGTGACACTTCGGATAGACCTTCGGACGATCGTGTAAACACTTGCGCGATAGTGCTTGCAACATCATGTGTGAATGCAATAGATGTTTACATAGAGAACACAACTCATACACAAACTTCAACATCACCAGAACGAGGTCGTAAGCATGACATAACAATCAACATGCCGAAGACGACAGCGAGTCAAACAAGTGAAAATGAAGCAAGAAATTTAGAAGAAACACATGAAATGATTTTTTGGTGTTTGCACACAAGCATGCTATTGAAGACATGATGATATGACAATGACAAGCCGTCTTGCAAATTCAACTAAGAGATGTACTTAGAAAGGTTTTCTTTAATTACCATACTTACCCTCAAGATGATCATGCATTCGACGGAGTTTGCATGCGGTCCTCATCTTTTCCATTACTCATTCTCTTGTTCCTTCTCCTCAACTCCTTGGGAGTGATCACAGCATGTCATCTTTTCCTGTTTTCACTAAGCGATAGGTCAGCGTTGTTTCAACGGGAAGTTACTCTTGCCAGAATGAGGCCTTGGGAGGCCCATCTGTGCAAATTTTACATGCAAGACAGAAATGGCAACTTGGACAACACTGTGCAGTTTTGAGGCACAAGACACTGTTGCAGGATGGGGGTCTTGGGAGGACACCTCTACACAATTTCTGAGAGCAATGTTGGCAGCCTGACTGCTCTGCGCATTTCTGGAGAGAAGTGTTGGCTGGGGTCTCTGTGGGATGCGGGGTTTCAGCAGGCAAGGGAGTAAGCTTGATGGTTACAAAAGAAAAGTGCAAAATTTTGGGAAGATGAATGAGGCTAGGTTTCTCGGGAAATTGCTAAGTGTGATATTAGTGACACAGATGTAAACAGTGATAGGAATCCACTGTGATCACACACAGACATTTAGTGACACAATGTAAAACATCCAGAATGCATAAGACATACTTTTCTTGATGCAACAACCTTTGTGACAAGAATGCGTGAAGTGAGTGTGAAACATGTCTATGTGATGACAACCATTCATACGCACACAATTCCCTTGAAGCAATACAACCTTCCCTTTGCATGACAAACAACAACCCATATGCCCAAAGAAGACACATGCTTCATAAAGATGGGAACACAGACAACTCTTAAGATCAAAGAGGGGAGGCTTGAGATCATTAGCTTACCAACAAGTGACCAAGGATGATCGATTGCAGGATCCAAGGTAGGCCCTGAAATTTGCATGCTAGCCAAAAATTTGGAGAGTGGTTGTAGCCACTATAACATTGGCGACACGCTGGTAGATGTTATGAAACCAACTCACAAAAAGATAGAAAAGATAGATCAACGCCTTAGAAATAAGCCTCTTCGAGGGGGCAACCTCCTTTTACATTACACAAATAAACAATTCTTACATGATTCAAATGACAAGACCTCCTTTCTATATATAGGAGTCTAAGGGGTCATAATATAATCAGAGCCGACATAACAATAATAATGTAAGGGCACAATAATAACAATAGTGGGCTTCTATGGCGTACAATAGTAACAATATGGGGACTACATGAGTACAACAATATAATAAGGGGGTTGTACTAATAACAATAAGGGGTTACACTAGTAGTATAGGGGCCTAACAGTAGAACTCCAACTCTCGATATGGACCTTGTTTTATGAAAATCGAGTCTAACTTTTCCAGAAGTATTGTTTGATTCTTTGATCGTGATGGCTTCCGCACTAGCTTGTGTGAAATATGTAGCCCCTTCCATTCTCTTGATCGATCAATACAAATTCTAAGTGAAGTCAAATTAGTTGTTTCGATTTGGGATGAGGGGTATATTAATGCACAAGTAATATAGTTGTCATAGTTTAAGTTTCATCTATGGTGTTGCTCCGCTGCCAACAGGCCTGGACAATACCCCGCTGGAGTCACACAAGAACAAAAGCATCGCTCTGCTGCCAGCAAGCTTGGTCATTACCCCGTGGAGTTACTTGCATCACCTCTCTGTGCATGAAGCCTTTCTGTTGTTTCGCCTTTTTCATTTTTTTCAAAAAACTGTGCATGGGCACTTATTTGTTTCTGATACGGAAGAGGGATCCTGACTTATTGAGAGCAGAAGAGGTTGTTCCTTCATATAAGTATGTTATGTATACCTCTAACATACTTGTTAAGGTTTCACCCCTCAACTTACTCTACTTGGCCGAGCTGAAAAGGGTTAACCCAAAAGAACCAATTAGAGTAGGCAGTACTAGTTAACAATGCAAGCGTTGTGTTTTCACCAAGACTCACTCTGAACAGAATGCATTTTCCATCAAGGCATCATTGAATGAAGACAACAAGTTATTCATAAAGAAAGAGGAAAACAGATAACCAGATGTTGATAGTTGTACAAGTTCTCTTAGATTTGTCCGGCTTGTCTCGAGAGCCAAACACGTCTCATGAGAGGCTAACCTACGGGTGCAAGCGAGCAAAGAAAGCAAAAAGCAAAAGCATAAGTAAAGTAGAAGCAAAACAAGAAAGCCAAACCAAGTAAGAAAACAAACAGACATGCAAACTAGAAAGAAAAACACAACAATAAGTGAAGAATACTCCTCCTACGCTAAATAGTGCATGGGCCTACTCACAGGAAGTGATATTTCCAATGCAGCCATCGACGCATTGGCTGAACCATGTTGGCGAAGGCACGAAAAATATTCATGTAAACCAGTGAACCAAAAATATGATTAATGAAGACCAATAATCTCTGAGTTCTAAAACATCCGCAGAAAAGAAAAGAGTGAATGCACAAGACATACATTCTACGAACTTAACATGGTGTTGTGACACACTACGTGCAGATGTTAAGCATGCACACTCTCTTGACTGTGACAGAAAAACAAACATGAGAAAGAGAGACAACTTACGCCTTGCAAGCGTGCTTTATGTGTATGATTCCTCCAGTGCACAAGTGATGTGATCATATGATTTGAGTGGAGGAAGCGAAATCTGTGTTTGGTTGATATTCAATGCAAAGCATAGAGTGATGAGGAGCCTTGGGTGTTTCGAAAATTTTCTAATCGAAAGTGGAGCTAACCTTAGGACAACAAGAACCTAACATAACCATCAACCCAGGCTGAAGTGCCTCGATAGCCTGCGGGGTTTCCACTCCGTCAATAGATAGATCATCGAAGACTAGTGGCTTAGACAAATTAACATTGAGTGAATCAACATCGTGATCAAATGAAGAAGTACAAAGATGACGACAACCACGACCAAAAAATTCGGGATGTTCGTCTGTATCCTCATGATTTGATGAATCGTGCGGAGGGGTAGATGAGAAATAAGGATGTTCACCCTCTGTGTTTTTAGAAATGACAGATGGGATAGATTTTCAGAGGAAGATGTGTCCTCTCTGCAACGTAATGACAGGCTGATATCCGGTGTGTCTTGTTAACAATCTGAAGTAGAAACATCCGGAAATGAGTTTTCACAGGGAGAATCAAAAGTGGTAGAATCACAAGGGATGTCATGATAGAGTGGGTGAGGCGTGGATGGAAGGGAATCATCCTTCACTGCGGGTTCTTCTTTAGGTTCCCACACACACTCATCATGAATGATAGCGCAGGTTGGTTGCAGAACACCAACTTTGTCAACAACTTGATCCTTGTTCACAACAAGTGTGGAGTCCGAAATGGAAGAACACAAGACAGTACAACCTGGAGGATCAATGGAACACGAGATGGAGGTTGAGGGAACGAATCAATGTGACAACTAGCAGACTTGCAAGCCAAATATGTGTAGACATTGAGAGCAGCAGGGGTGGGAGGATGTGACAGTTCAACATATGTGTGCGCACCTTCTCCCACCTCGCACTACGAAGCTAGAGTTGTTTGATGAGAAGAGGACATACAATCACTTATGACAGTGATCCCATCCATATTAGATTTGGTAGCTCTAACACCGAGGTATGCTGGGAGGGGTTTGAATGATTCTAAGAATTGTGGATTTTCAGATATGTAAAGAAGATACTTATATCTTCCATCGAGAAATTCCCAATCAATCTCATCTTTAGGAAATCGGTATGCAAGATTACAAAAGCGTGTGTGAAATTGCTTTACGGATTCATCAGGTGCTTTTTGTAATTTCAAAATTTCTTTATTGAATGTTTTACAATCAAAATGATTAAAAGCATGGTCTATCTCCGCGACCAGATGAGGGAGAGAGTGAATATATTTTTCGAGAAGTGTGGCACACCAATACAGTGGGTGCCCTCGAAGCGTGTATGCGAACAATGTGCAAGTCATGTAATCTTGAAAGATTTCATGTCTTTCATAGGGGCCTACAATGCCAACTACATGTCTAACCAAGGCTACTTGGCCTCCACCATCGTATGTTTTACGTGACAAGTTATTCCAAAGCTCTTCCGAGATTTCAAAGTCGTTTCCATAACACATACACTTCGGAAGAGAAAATTTGTGGTTAGTCATGATAAGTATGTGAAGATTCAAAACATATTGTGAGGACTCAACTAGTCATCTTGCCCTTCTTCTAGCGCTAGAAATGTTGACCATGTTGGACCCACCAACATTAAGGGGATCTCCTCGGTATGAAGTCCCAACTAGACCTCACATCGTTTGGTGTAGGAGTCATCCGGTACGATGGCCCGGTTGCCATTATCTTAAAGATATGCCTTAGCTCTTGCTTGTCAGCACATGAGAGTGGTTAACTTAGTCTTTGAATAATGAGGTTCGCATGCTTGGTGAGTGCTTAGTGTCGCTTGTGTCAAGGTTCTTTCACTGCAAAGGGAGAGGGTGAGAGTGAGTCTCAAGCTGAAAAGGAATAGTCCCAACTGTGTTAGAGACACAACATAATAGGACATGCGTAGCTTCCGACGGAGTAGTCCACACGGATGTGACAGTCACAAACACAAGGTGAATAGATAGCACGTACAACACCCAACGGAATAGTCCACACGAGTATGACAATCGTTATAACAAGTTTACGAGAATGAATCTATCGAGTGTCCAAGGGAATAATCCACATGGGCGACACAACGTTAACAACTGATACAACACATTTCCAACAACATATGTACTAAAACAACCAAAATAGTTCATCTGTCTTAATACAGGTTAAAGAAGCATGCATTACAAGCGTCCAAAGAATAGTCTTACAAACAAATACAATACATGTGAAAATGTGCTGGCATGTTAACGGGCTTCTGAATTAAGCGAAATTTCCAAGACACATCCGTACACCATTACATCACTAACCCCGATAACAGGGCATTGGAGCCACTGATTTCTCCTCAAATAAAATACTATAGACTCTCAAGGCTATGTGGTAGGAGCCAAGGTGAAAAGTCCTTTGCATGTACAAATGAGGGGTATATATAACCAAGGGTGAAACTGACCCTTGTGACTTTTCAACTTCCCTCATGATTGTTTGACTTACATGACTCTTTAAATTCATCCGTGGGTTTCTTGGATTTCCACGTTACATTACATTGATTACACAAGTATGACCCAAAATAGTGATGTGGTTGAGGTGAATCATGACATAACTTGACATGACATTTCTAGTATGCACATGCTGGTTGTGTTGTTCGTGTCGAGTTTTTGAGTTGCTGAGTGATAAGTGTGCCCGTGGTGTACAATATCTTCACCTTCACATGGAAAAGCGCGCGAAGTATTCAATGGTCTTGGTGTTCGCTTGATGGTTCATGCATGCGCATGTTTCTCCTTCGTTTGCTACTCGATATGCTTCATGTGTTCGTCCAACCGCAAGAAAGTATTCTAGCATGCGCTCCTTGTTCATCCCTTTTCATCGTCGCACCATGTCTCATCCATGTACGTATTTCTGCAATCACTCATGACGAGATGACATCAAATCTAGAAATCCCCCAGTCTAACATGATGCATTGTCTTTTGTTTTCGAGTGCAAGTGACTGGGAGAGAGGACAAGGCTCTGAAATAGTGCAGAGCACATGTCAGGCCAGGATGCGAGGCTCCAGGGCACTGTCAAGAAAATTGTGCAGAGTTCACTGGAAGGATGGGACGAGCATTCCGGAACAACAGTGACATTCTACAAGCTCTGGCTTAGTTGGGAGGCAGAACTACACAATTTTTCCTAGGAAGGCGGTGCAAGCACCAAAGGACACTGATAATGAAAACTATGCAGATTTTCAGGGGAGGTTGGGAGCGGACAATGGGAGCTTTCTGGCCAAAATTGTGCAGAACTGGGAGGAAGTCATGCTGAACATGTTTGCGTATTTTCCGGGCTGAGTAGTGTGTCAGGCACTTGGTGGACAGTCCAAGAAAATTGCGTAGTTTTCAGGAGGAGCAATAGGTTGGCTGGCAAGGGGACCCATTGACAGAACTACACAATTTTCAGAGGCAGTGCAGTGACAGGAAGTCGGTGCCTGTCCCTCTTGTCTGCGCAATTTATTGAGTTAGCAGAGGCAAGCATGCTTACAACTTTTACATAATTTTTGGGAGGAGTAAAGCCCGGTCAAACTCTCTGGTTGACCAACGGGAATCTTGATGGATTGGCTTGCGGGCAACACATATTGAGATGGATTCTTGGGAAACTTCTGCGTTGTTCCGTGTGACAGTCATCCAGGTCGATTCTAGGATTGCACAGTGCAGACTGCCTGGGAGGCAGCCTCAATATATGCACAATTCTGGGCAGCGTTATTTGGTCACTGAGAGCTGAGACTAGGAAGTGTAGCTCAGCGGAGGTCCGGCTGATGGAGGGTGGTATGGTCGACAGATATTTGGAAAAATGGTTAAGTGTGTGAGCGAGTGAACTTGTGTATACATGACCTTGTGAACAAACACTCAACATGACTTGACGACAAGACATATTGAAACAAAAAGACAACATGTCTTAGTGTGACTGACTGCGGGAATGTCTAATGGTGAAAGCGACAAGTGCGACACTTTAGATAGACCTTCGGACGATCATGTTGACACTTTCACGACATTTCTTGCAAAATCGTGTGTGAGTGCGATAGATGTTTACATAGTGAACACAGCGCGTACACAAACGTCAACATCACCAGAACGAGGTCGCAAGCATGACATAGCAATCAACATGTCGAAGAAAACAGTTGGTTAAACAAGTGCAAAGGAAGCAAGACATGTAGAGGAAACACATGAAATGATTTTTTGGTGTTTGCACACAAGCATGCTACTGAAGACATGATGATATAACAATGACAAACAGTCTTGCAAATTCAACTAAGAGATGTACTTAGAAAGGTTTTGTTTACTTACCATACTTACCCTCAAGATGGTCATGCATTCGACGGAGTTTGCATGCATTCTTGATATTTTCCATTACTTGGTCTCGTGGTCCTTCTCCTAAACTCCTTGGGAGTGATATCAGCATGTCACCTTTTCTTGTTGTCACTGAGCAATAGGGCAGCGTTGTTTCAGTGGGAAGTTATTGTTGTTGGAATGAGGCCTTGGGAGGCCCATTTGCATAGTTTCTGCATGCAAGACAGACAAGGCACCTTGGAAAACACTGCGTAGTTTTGAGGCACGACACTGCTGTGGGATGGGGGTCCTGTGAGGACACCTCTGTGCAATTTTTGAGAGTAGTGCTGGTTGCCTGACTTCTTTGCGCATTTATGGAGGGCAGTGCTAGCTGGGGTATTTGCGCACTGCGGGTTTCATCAGGGAAGGGAGGAAGCTTGATGGTTGCAGAAGAAAGTGAAAAGTTTTGGGAAGATGAATGAGGCTAGGTTTCTTGGGAAATGGCTAAGTGTGAGATCAGTGACACATATGTAAACAATGATAGGACTCGACTATGTTCGCACATAGACACTTAGTGACACAACGTAGACCATCCAAAATTCATAAGAAATACTTTGTTTGATGAAACAACCTTCGTGACAAGAGTGTGTGAAGTGAGTGTGAAACATGTTTATGTGATGACAACCACTCATACGCACACAATTCCCTTGAAGAAAAAAACCTTCCCTTTGCATGACAAACAATAACCCCTATGCCCAAAGTTGACACATGCTGCATAAAGATGAGAACACTGACAACTCTTAAGATCAAGGAGGGGAAGCTTGAGATCATCAACTTACCAACAAGTGATGAAGGATGGTCGATCACACGATCCAAGGTAGGCTCCAAAATTTTCATGCGAGCCAAAATTTTGGAGGGTGGTTGTAGCCGCTACAACAATTTAATTCAAGCACTCTCATCACACTTGGGTGAAATTGTGAAGTGGAAACCATAGAGTAGATTTAAGATTGAGAATATAGATTTTGTGCCTTGGTGAAATACACAACGAAGATAGTTGTTTGGAAAAAATGATGAAGGATTTTGTTGTACAAGTTTTGTTGCATGTTTAAGATATCAAGATGACCCAAGTTTTTGAGACTTGGTCAAGATTTTTAATGTGCTTAGTGTTAGAGAATCTACTATGACAATTATTTAAACAATTCTCTTTATCCTTAATAATTGCTTGTGAAATTTAATTAGCTTCTTATTGTTCTTTATTATATTCTTTCATCAAACAATTATCAAGATCATAAAAAATAAAGAAAATAGACACAAGAAGTAGACTCCAAGCCAGGGAAAAACCCTTCCAAGGGGAAAACGAAGAAATAATCTATTTTCTTCTTATAGAATCAGATCAAATGAGAATTCCAAAACCCAAATACCAAAGTCAAAACCTCCTCCAAGCACAAAGTTATCCCTCCAAAAAATCTAAAATCTCCTCTTGAAAAATGTTCAAGTCAACAAGGTCAACGAAAGTCAAAATTCAAAATTCTGTTCAGAAAAGAGTTCGGTCCTCAGCTTCAGACTAGCAGTTTGGACCTACAATTCTCGACCTCCTAGCAGTTGTAGAAACCCTAATTTTCGCACATGTGGGTAGAAATAGATAAGATTTTAGATCATTTTCCTTCACTTGGTCTTTCTCTTGCTTCCTTTAATTTTTTCTCTTGCTTTCTTCTTCTTTCTTGCTTGATATCGAACTTGTTGAAGAGTGTCTCAAATGTAGTCAAATTTCTCTTATATATACCCATCTATGGAGGTCAAATTACCCCAAATTGGGTCGACTTCATGAGGCAAGGCCGACTTGGTCTTGAAGATTAAAGTTGACTTTCTAGACATAAAAATAATATCTTCTACATGTTTCTCAAATGGATATGATATGAATGATAATGACTCTTCTGACTCATGCCAACTATTCTCTTAACTTGAAAAATCTTATGAGCATGAAATGCATGCTTGACCTAGTTGACCATTTAAATGTAGCATGAAACCCATGTTAGAAAAATAATATTTTATTTGTTTTTTTGCTTGTTACATAAGATATACATAATGATATGAGTACAATGACAATTATGAAGACCAAAACTAGTTACATTTTCCAACACTCTCTCTTAACTAGGGAGGTATTCATAATTGTACAACTGGTACAAGGATATTCTCAAATTGAAGAGTTCTCAGAAGAAGAGTCATATTGATAAGATATATTTAAGCATCGACATCGTAACCAAATTGTCAACATAGTAAGGCCTTAAATGGAAATCTCTTCTTCTTTTAGAGCATAATGTTGGGAGGCTTTATGTGAGACACCACACTACCTTTAAGGCATTACCCCATTCAGATGTTCACTAGGTATGTCCTTTTAGAACTGTTCTTATCTTAGAATACCCATCCTCAAATAATATCAATCCTCTTCGACCACTCTTGTCTTGGATACCTATCTAATCCTCAAAGAGTGTTGGTCATCTTCCTATCTTGGATTCTCTATCTTCAAGGAGTATCAATTTCAAATGCTTATCCAATCCTCCATTCTCCTTCCTAGTGCCTTCACTAAGACTTACATCTATCAGTCTCATTCTAGTGCTTGGCATATGGAGAATATTATGTCTAACATCACTCCTTTTCAACCAGAGAGGATATCCTCATTCCTTCTTGATTAGGGAATATATCCTTGCTCCTTCTTAAACATTTAAGGAGACATCTTCTTTCCTCTTAATCATAGAGGAGATTCTTAACTTCCTTTCAATTGGGAAGTTAGCTCTTTAGTGTGTCTTCATTAATACATTAGCTATTGTTTCTTCATGGAGATATTCAAGTAGTTGCATGGCTCCTTCTTTCATTTGCATCTCATCATATTGAGCTTTTCATACATAATGGAACCAAACCTCTTCTTCAAATTGTAATAGGGTTTAGGCCATCAAACTTTCATATCACTTTCCTCTTGTCATCATCAACAAAGGCATTAATTATATTGAGCCCATAGATCTAGGCATAGTTTCCTCAAATCATGAAAGTGATCTTCATAACCATCGAAATATAAACATTAGGTTATCCTTTTGTATTGCTACCTTTCAGTCTCAAGATGATATAAACAACTTGAACATGTAATTTTTCAAGGATTATTAAAACCATCCACTCAATCCATGTATTCATTGAATTGATTTTAACACAAACAATTGTAGATGCATTTGTCTCAACTTCCATTATTCATTACCAAGTAACAAAGTATATACCAACTAGATAACCAATACTAAAACATCAATATCATAAATACCTTAACATGATGGCCTTTTGTCAAAACATCAAATTTTGCTTCACTTGTTTCCTTTGAGATCAACATCGTTATGCATGGTCTATCTTCATATTATATAACAATACATTTGCATGCTTTCATTTTTCATTGAAGTGCCCATGGAGCAAACTGCAATATCTTCTTCCTTTGAGCTGTCATCATCAACTCTCTTTCTTTTGCCAGGAGACCATATTTGATGTTGATTAATATCATCGTTTATAAGCCATACTATCTTGTGGAAGAGTCTTGATCTTTAGCTATTCCAAATCATATCAACTTCTTAAGCATTGAGTAGCCTCATGGAAGAATTCTCATGCTTTTGTTTATGACCAACTCCTTCTGCAAGATTATTGTATACATGAATTCTGCCATCTAGACAATAGTTACTAACAACGTGCATACCTTTTCTTCCATATAACCACCTAGTTGTCCTTCCTTTGAATGATCTTGCTTCTATCCTTATCAAATATAAGCTTCCTTCTTTAAGAGTAGAAATACTTCAATTATGTCTTTCATACTGCAACTTAACCCTCTACATCGCTTCATCCTTCAAGACTATTGTTTTCATATTAAGTGGAATATACTAGTCATGTCATAATACTTCTTCCAAAACAACCTTCCTTAGATTATGGTTCTTATTGGAGGATTCATGTGACCTTACTAGAAAAATGACTACCTTTAGGAGATGCTTGGATGAACTATGATGTGTAAGATGATCACAATCTTCTCATTCTTGCCATCTAGATGATTTCTACCAAAGCAAATCGATCATATAGATTCTAAATCTTCTAGTATTGTATATTCCTTCTATGATGTCATGCTTCATAAAAACCAAGACTCTTCAAAAGAATGCAACAATGCATGTTACTCTAACTGCTACTTTCTAATAAAAGAAAGATAAATTGTAAATTCACCTAATAGATATGAAGCTTCCTTCAATAGTATATATCCTTGGGATCTTCATCTTTCAGTTTCTTCTTACATTCTTCCTTTTCTTCAGCTATATGAGCTCCACTTCTTTCCTTCTTTTTGTTGTTTTTCTTTTTTAGAGGATTGTTTGGACAATCCCTCTCAAAATGTCCATATGCATTGCATCCATAGCATTGTATCTTGGACATATCTTGTTTTCCTTTGGACTTTCCAAACTTTCCTTTCTTTTTCTTGTATTTTACAATAAAGGATTGAGAATTTTCATTTGATGTAGTGCCATCCTTTGCCCTTATCCTTGTTTCTTCCAAGATACATTGAGCCCATAGTTCATAAAAGGGATTAGTATATTTTCTTGAGTAAACACTAGTTGCAAAACTACACTAATCGAGTGGCAATGCATTTAGTACACAAGTGGCCATATATGAATCGGAAATGACTTCCCCAAACTGGTCCCTTAATTGTGATATCCTCATAATATATGAGGACATATCTTCATCTTTTGACATCCTTGTTCTATATAGTTGATTCCTCAAGGATATTTTCCGACCTGATCTACTTATAGAGTACAATTTCACCAATTTATCATAGATGGATTTAGATGTAGTCAAATTAGTAAGAAGGGGAATGAGATGGTCCTTTATGGATTCAATAAGAATCCTTTGTTCCCTCACCTCTCCCTTCTTATATCTAGATAATTATTGACTCTTCTCTTTTTTTGGTTGAGTAACTTCTCCATGAACATATTCCATGACTTCATTTTCTATAAGCACCTAATCAATAATTTTCTTCCATGCTAGGAAGTTTGTCGATCCAACGAGCTTGTTGCTTTCCTTGCAAAACAAAGTAATTTGATTTGTAGGTTAAGACATGGAGAATAATATGATACCTACTTGTTAAGAAAGTGTCCTTGATAATTCATTCAACTATCTTGATGCCTTCAAGAACCTTCAAAGATTTCCTTTAATAGAAAAGAGTCTTCAAGAGAGAGAAAGATAGATGTCCTTTCTTCTAATGATGAGACCTTCAATGAGAGCTTGATGTAGTAAACTTCCTTCATTCAATGAGAGCTTGATCCTTATTAAGATTATGAGGTCTTCTTCCTTATGCCCTTCCTTGTGTCCTTACCAAATAATTCTCTTTTACAAGCAACCTTCTCTTACATCACCAAGATAATTTTCAAGCTGCCTTTTGTTCACCTTAGCTCTGATACCATGTTGGAGAATCTAGTATGGCAGTTATTTAAACAATTATCCTTATCCTTAATAATTGCTTATGAACTTTAGTTAGCTTCTTATTGTTCTTTATTATATTCTATCATCAAACAATTATCAAGAGAATAAACAATATAGACAATAGACACAAGTAGGCTCCAAGCTAGAGAAAAACCCCTCCAAGGGGAAAACCCAAAAAAATCTCTTCTCTTCTTATAGAATCAGATCAAATGAGAAATTCCTAGACCTAAAGACCAAATTCAAAAACTCCTCCAAGCACCAATTCAACCCTCCAAAAAATATCCTCTTGAAACAAGCGCAAGTCAACAAGGTCAACAAAATCCAAACTTCAAAATTCTGGTCAAAATAGCGTTTCAACCCTCAACTTCAAACTTGTAGTTCGAACCTACAATTCCCAGACTCCTAGCAACTGCAAAAACCTTAATTTTTGCATATGTGAGCAAAATAGTTAAGATTTAGATCCTTTTCCTTCACTTGGTCTTTCTCTTTCTTCCTTGACTTTTCACTCTTGTTTTCTTCTTATTTCTTGCTTGAGATGGAACTTGGTGAAGTGTGCCTCAAATGTAGTTGAACTACTCTTATATATACCCATCTATGGAGGTCGAATTACCCCTATCTAAGCCGACTTCATGAGGCAGGGTCGACTTGGTCTTTGAGGTTAAATATGACTTTCTAGACTTAAAAATAATATATTTTACATGTTAAAACTTGCCTAAATGGGTATTATATCAATGATAATGACTCTTTCGACTAATGACAAATATTATCTTGACAAATCTTAGGAACCTGAAATGCATGCTTGACCTAGTTGACCATTCAAATGGAGCATGAAACCCTTGCTAGAAAAATAATATTTTCTTTATTCTTTTGCTTGTTACATAAGATATAAATAATGACATGAGTACAATGACAATTATGAAGACTGAATCTAGTTACATTTTCCAACACCTAGAAGGTTGATTCATTTTTAGGTTGTAGCATGGGAGGTGCAAAAGAAGAGTCATGGAGAGCCAAGATGAACATTGTGGCTAGGAGCTTAGAACAATGGGATTAATAGATCCATCACAATGTGGTGAAGCTAGAATAGATTAGTTCACAGAAAAAATATTGGGTTAAAAAATCAAAGGCTTTGGAAAACCAAGTCGAGACTTGAATATTGCATATTTTGGGATTGCTTAGAAAGGAGGATGCCCAAGATGATCACATAATTTCAACGAGGAAGTAGCCTATATTGACTAATTGTAGAGGCAAAACTCTTACTTCCTTTCTATGTTACCATAATCACCTTGTAATTAATTTTCCCTTGGAGGAAAAGTTGGGAAACTTGGAATAAGTCCAAGTGCAACTGACAATAAAGATCACAACGTTTAAAGGAAATATTATAGGTTTTGGACATCTTAATTGTGGGCTTGGGTGATTTTTTTGTAGAAGGTCATGAACATGGTTTGCAAGATGAAGATGCAAATCAGGTATTTGTTCTATGTATACAATCTTGAGTGAGTTGAAGGTGGTAGCGTAGGTGGATATCGATGCAACTCATAGATTTGTGAGTGAATGGATTTCTACAACACTTCAACCATAAGCTTGAGAACAACATGGCCACATTCGAGGTGATCAAATGTTGGGTCCCCATAATACTAGTGATCACCCCATTATTATTGTAGTTGTATCCCTTATTAATATTGTTCTGCCCCTATTGTGCCCATATTGTTACTATTGTGCCCCATAGAAGCCCACTATTGTTATTATTGTGCCCTTACATTATTATTGTTATGTAGGCTCTGATTATGTTATGACCCTTAGACTCCTATATATAGAAATGAGGTTTTTTCCAATTTGTATCATCCAAGAATTGTTTCATTATTTAATGTAAAGAGGTTTCCCTCTCGAAGAGGCTGAATTCTAAGGCGTTGATCTATCTTTTCTATCTTTTCTTGAGCTAGTTTCATAACATTTGGTATCAGAGCTTTGGATTCTAGGGTTTTGCTGCTCCAAACAGGTCATCGTGGCATTTTCGCTATAACTTTTTTTCGGCGACGTTTCAGAAGTTGAAAAAAAAACCATTTGCGAAGACATTGCGCTAAATCACGGGTCCGAATTTCAGAGCATTTTGCGCTATAATTGCGGAGATATGATCTGAGGAAGTTGGTCTTTTTGCAGACTCCTGAACTACATTCCAAACAGGTGACCTGGGGAAAATCGTCATAACTTTTTCTCTGAGCATTGGATTGAAATTTCGTAAAAGGTGCAGAAAGAGGACGGACTGTAGTTTCTTCTATATAGTTTTCAGAGCCAAAGGTCAAACAGTGACTTGTGGAACGTCATACAAGTTTGCTCTATTGAATTAGTCTATAATCAGGTCACTGTGGGAGATTTGGAATAACTCTTCATTGGAGAATCCAATTGGGGTCAGATTGGTGGCATTGGAAAGAGGACACAGAGGGCTACCGCAGGTCGCAATTTCAGAACTAGATGATTGAAAAGTACAGAGATACATCAGAGCAAATATTGAGCTCCTACAAAGTGAAAAAAGGTGTGGAGATTCTTTTAAATTTTTGCTTAAGATTGGTTTGAAAATTTATTTTGAAGGAATTCAAAGGGCATAGTAGAGAATTATTATTGGTAACTAATGCCTTGAGGAAAGAAAATGCAAACACCTAGTAAGGAACCTGAAAGCTCTAGCATGACTCATGAAGAAGAGGAAGAAATGCTACATGATATATCAAAATTACAAGAACAAGTGCAACAAATGTCATGCTCACAAAAGCTAACCAAAGCTAAGATAAATGCCGTGGAATCTAAGATAAAGGGCATGTAAGCTAAGATGGATGATTTGAAAATAGATTTGAAGACAAACTTGAAGACAGACATGGCAGATTTGAAGGCAGATTTGACAAATTTTCTTCAAGAAATACTTACTAATGGTGAAAGGGGAGTAAAGGAAACTCGTGATGAAAACAAAGGAAATGTTAATCATGATTTCATAGAATCTAATGTTGGATTGAAGACGCACCATATTCCAAAAATTGATATGAGGAATTTTGATGGCAAGGATCCCACAACATGGATATTACAGATGGAGCAATTTTTTGATCTCAATAATGTG
>APFE031370578.1:99077-128920 GCA_000404065.3 Pinus taeda
AGCTCTAATGGTATGACAAAGCTTCTAAAAAAGGAAAAAAAGGTGTAATTGCACAATTATGTTCGCTAGATGTTTCCACATTGGAATCATCTATTTCTCCAGATCTCCAAAAAAGTCTTGGACAATCATTCCAAGGTATTTGAGACTCCCAAAGGTCTCCCACCTATTCGTGATCATGATCATGCTATTCATCTGATTCCAGGAAGTGTTCCTCCAAACATCAGGCCGTACAGATATCCTATGCCCAAAAGAGTGAAATTGAACGTATGGTTGCAGAAATGCTAGAGGCTGGTATAATTCAACTGAGTCAAAGTTCTTTCTCTGCTCCAGTAGTATTGGTGCACAAGAAGGATGGATCATGGTGCATGTGTACCGGATTATAGGGAGCTAACAAGCTCACTATTAAAGATAAGTTTCCTCCCATTTCCTGTCATTGATGAATTACTGGAGTGAATTGCATGGATCATTTAACTTCAACCAAGTTGGGATCTTCGTTCAGGAATAAATCATCAAATCAGAATGAAGATTGAAGACATTCCAAAAACAACATTTAGAACTCATGAGGGTCATTATGAATTTTTGGTCATGCCTTTTGGCCTTACCAATGCACCTTCAATATTTCAAGGTTTGATGAATCAATTTTCAAACCATTCCTTAGAAAATTTGTGTTAGTATTTTTTGATGATATACTAATCTACAACAAGTCTTGGAAGGATCATGTTGAACATGTTGACAGGGTGCTACAACTATTGGAGGAGAAACAATTATATGCCAAAAGATCCAAATGTTTCTTTGGAGTCCAGGAGGTGGAATATTTGGGTCATATTGTATCTCATGAAGGAGTTAAGGTAGACCCTAGCAAAATTAAAGCCATTAAGGAATGGAAATCCCCACATCCATAAAGCATCTACGAGGATTTCTCGGGTTGACAGGGTATTACGCAAGTTTTGTTAATGAAATTTGGGAGAATTAGCAGCACCTCTAACAACCACTATTGAAGAAAGATGCATTTTCTGGACTCCAGAAGCAAACAAAGGCCTTCGAAACATCTTAAAGAGGCGACAATTGTCAAGCACCTGTCTTACTACACGACTTCCACAAAAACCTTTATTGTGAATGTGATGCCATTCAAGGAAATGGAATTGGTGCTGTTTTAATGCAAGAATGAAAGTACGCGCATTTGCTTTTGAAAGTCGTCCAATCAAGGGAAAGTTTTTTACACAAAGCTATTTATGAGAAGGAAATGTTGGCAATACTCCATACACTTAAGAAATGGTAACCCTACCTAATGGGAAGACACTTCAAGGTAAAAACGGATCATGATAGCCTTAAATACTTTTTAGAACAAAGATTATCCTCTGAAGAGCAACAAAAGTGGGTCACAAAGATGTTGGGTTATGACTTTGAAATATCTACAAAAAAGGGAAGCAAGATGTGGTGGCAGATGCACTCTCAAGAAAGGATGAGGATGTGGAAGCATTGTTGTGCGCCATTTCTATTATCCAACCAGATGGATAAACAAAGCAAGGGAGGAATGGAAGAATGACGAAGAAGTGTGGGCACTTATTCGAAAGTTACAACAAGATTCCAGTATGTCTGATACATTTAGCTGGAAAAATGATTCGTTATGGTACAAAGATCGCCTATACCTCTGTAAGAATTCCTAGCTAAAACAAAATATTCTTATGGAATTGCACACTTGTCCCTTACGAGGGCACTCAGGATTTTTAAAAACTTACTGCAGGGTTAAGAAGGAATTTTTTCGGGATGGCCTTAAATCAGATATTCAAAAGTTTGTGGTGGAATGTTTGGTTTGCCAACAAAATAAAGTTGAAACAATTAAGACATCGGGTCTATTACAACCTTTATCCATTCCAAGCCAACATTGGGAGGAGGTTTCAATGGATTTTATCACAGGTTTACCCAAGTCTGAGGGAAAGAGTGTCATCATGGTGGTAGTTGACAGACTTACCAAGTATGCACACTTTTGTGCAATATCACATCCATTTAAAGGCAGTACAGTTTCTAGTGCATTTATGGAACAATTCAAAAGCTACATGGAAACCCAAAGATTATTGTAAGTGACAGAGATCCCATTTTCACTGGAAATTTTTGGACAGAATTATTTTCTTGTCTTGGTACTCAGTTAGCTCATAGCTCATCTTATCATCCTCAATCTGATGGGAAAACTGAGATAGTAAACAAATGTTTGGAAGGATATCTTCGTTGCTTTGTATCTGATAAACAGACACAATGGGTCCAATGGTTGCCTCTGGCTGAATGGTGGTATAACACTTCCTTCCATACAGCAACAAAAATTACCCCATTTATGGCACTTTATGGGTATCAGCCACCATCCATCACATCATATTTAAGAGAAAATTCTAAGGTTCAAGTAGTGGAACATCACATCGAACATCAGCAACAAGTCCTCCAACTCTTAAAGGATAACCTCGTGTTGGCACAGAATAGAATGAAACAACAGGCAGATCAACATCGCAGCGAAAGAAGTTTTGATGTAGGTGATTGGGTATTCCTACGGCTACAACCATATAAGCAAATGTCCCTCAAGCAAGCTAAGAAGGATAATAAATTATCACCAAAGTATTATGGTCTGTACAAGGTGTTGCAAAAGATTGGTACTATGGCATACAAATTAGAGCTTCCTGCAGCTTCTCGATTGCACCCAGTTTTCCATGTTTCATGTTTAAAGAAGGTTATAGGCGATAAGCTACCAATTCAAACAATATTGCTAGAACTTGACGAGGAAGGAAAAATTATATTGGAACCAGAACCAGTCACAGAAACAAGAACTTGATAGCTACGAAATCGATCAATTTCAGAGTATCTTATCAAGTGGAAGAACTTATCTGCTAAAGATTCCACATGGGAGGATGAGAATTTTATACAGAAGCATCTAGAACTACTCAAACGTTGAGGACAACACTGTTTTTGAAGGAGAGGGGCATGTTGGGTCCCCATAATACTAGTGATTACCCCATTACTATTGTAGTTGTACCCCTTATTAATATTGTTGTGCCCCTATTGTGCCCATATTGTTACTATTGTGCCCCATAGAAGCCCACTATTGTTATTATTGTGCCCTTACATTATTATTGTTATGTAGGCTCTGATTATGTTATGACCCCTTAGACTCCTATATATAGAAAGGAGGTCTTTTCTTTTGTATCATCCAATAATTGTTCATTTATGTAATGTAAAGGAGGTTGCCCCCTCGAAGAGGCTGAATTATAAGGCGTTGATCTATCTTTTCTTGAGTTGGCTTCATAACATCAAATCAGTGATGAAGTTAGTAGCATGAGTAGTCTATTCCACACCTTCCAAAGTTGGATATTGCTTTAGTAGTTTTAACTTCATGATGTCTCCAATGTATGACCACACAATGGTCTTGGGACAAGACTTTCTCAAGATTTCCAAAAACAATTCTCGTGACCAAAGAGGGTTTTTTGATGTTCTTAGAAAAAACTAAGATGTTTCGTGTCCATCATGACTAGAAGGATGTTGGGATAGATGCCAAGAGTGATTATCATGAAGTTGATTGAAGCAGTCAGTAAATATGTAGTTAGCATTGTGTCATCAAACAATAGCAATAGTTGGTTATGAGAAAGACAACTTTGGATGCTAAGGATGGTGAAAACCAAACAAAACATAAGTTGACAACATTATAGGCTTTAGTCAAGTTAATCTCGAAGAAGATTGAATTGTTATGCAACCTGAAGAAATGAGAGCAATACATTGGGGGAAAGGAAAATCTTACATCGATAGTATTTTCGAAGGTAATTGGACAAAGCATGCACCTGAAGAAGCACCTTGTTTCCCATATAATTGTGGACAATGTGAGAAAAGTCAAATGAATGTCTCATGCTTGATAGAAATATTTTAAGTGTTGGGTCCATGCAGTGCATAAATGCACTCACCCAACAAGACATTTGGTTGGATGTAGAATTAGGAGATAAATAATTATCTAAATGAGATGCCCCTACCATTGATTTTTTTTTTTGTTATCTATGGGAATATGAAATTATGAGTTGATTGCAAACCAATTGGAAGGACTATGTTTCACACCACAAGAGACAAAAGTAGTTTTGAAATACTTACACATGAGGCACAAGTTGGACGCCATGGTTGGGAGAAGCCTTGAAAACTACCTACCGTCCTCTTTTCTCTAACAAACCATGAGTAGGCTCACTGCCTAAGAGAAAGCAATGGATCCTACTGCACCTATGAAGAAGTTTCCTATTAAAACTATTTTGCGAAGATGACTTAACATTATGAAGCTAAGGTGGTGGCATTTCCTTGGTTCAAAGAAGGATTGCAGAGGATGACTGAAGTGAAAATGAAAAAAAAAAGGTGTTTGAGCATGGGAACATTCATTCTCATGTACTAGACACAATGGTTAGATTAACTACCTAACAAGTTCAAGACATGAGTGAAATTAATGTGCAAAATAATGATAATTTGGTCATAGTATGGAATCTATAGTAGGTTTTGTGGTTTAACACTTGTATTATTTGATAATATTGTTTATGAATGTTGGATTGTTGCAACTATAGTAGGTAACCACAATCGAAAGAGTTAGTAGCACCATGGGGAATTGTTAAAAGGATTTGGAAAGAGGACTTATCCAAAGGAGTAATTGGCTTGGAGAGTATTTTCATGACAATTTTGTCATGAACAATGTAGTGCAATTGGGTGTTGATTGAAAATTAATTCATGGATATAGATAGTAACACAACTACAATAGGTTTTTAAGGATGTTTATGAGGAGAATAAAAATTTTCAATTGGGGGAGGATGTAAGACCATCGCCTAAAGTGGTGTCAGGTGCCTCTATTGTAGGATCACCTCAATAGATAGTGACTAGTGCATATGGGTATATTGGATGGATGGTGCCTTAGTTAAACATGTTGAGGCACCTTGGCCTATTAGCAAGGAATACCTAGTACAAGTGCCTTGGATCATTGCTAAGGCACATTTCAAACAATTTCCTTGGTCTGTTGGCAAGGCAAACATTGGATAGTTGAACAACTTGGCATGTTGACAAAGCACACTTTGTATAATTAGATTCCTTGGTCCATTGGAAACGTGCATTGTAGATAGAGTTAGAGTCTATCAATAGATAGGGCCAGGGTTGTGGGGGAGCGGCTCCCCACCCTCGAACTTGCTCTCAGAGCATGCTCCCTTCGGGAGAAAAATTCCGGGAGCGAAATTTTTGCTTCCTAGCCTTTTTTGCAAAAAAAAAAATTGCAAAAACATTCCCAATGCAAGTTTTTCAAAGAAAAAATAATTTTTGAGTGGGGAAGCTTAATGATCAAGCCTATGGCCCTAGTATTGTTATGTAATTCACGGTAATGCTAAATTCTTAAAGTAAAAGTGACATTCTCCTTAATATTAGTTTTCATCCTTTTACTTAAATTTTAACATCACCATGAAATGACTCAGGATGTTTGAGAGTGGTTCTGCCCTCATTGGATTTCATATGGAGAAAGTAGAATTTTAGATCTCATTCAAAATCCAACAGACTTATCAATTTTTCAAGATTTCAGGATTGGGGGGATTGCAATGTTTCCATTGGATTTTGTCATGTATTAGGGTATGGAACTCATATTTAATCAAGAGAATCAATCCCTTTATGTACCTTGATGTTAGTGACATGGGTTGTCAAAATCCTCTATCATGACCCTACTAAAAATGTACCCATCACTCAAACAAAATCTTGACTTGACATGCTATGTTTTTTCTATCTTATGTTAATTCTTAGAGGGTGATATTAATGAAAAAAATCCCTATACAGATCTAGAGGTAATGACAAAGATACCTCTCGATATTAATGCTTAGATGGTGATATTAATGACAAAGATCCTAATTTTCCAACAAGACCAAAAAATTAGAAATTTCTCCTGGTGAAAATACTCAAGAGGCCCAAGCATTAGCAATAAATAATAGATTTATTTGTATTTTCTAGTTTCTAGTAGTTTTTATAACTGCTGACTCTTTCATATTTATTATGATCTTTTTTGTAAACAATATATGACAATTTAAGTTTTAATTTTGAAGTTGGAAATTATAACTCATTGGCAATGAATTATTAATATGATGCTTCGTGAAAGTTGAAAGTTATTTCATTTCATTTCATGTTAGATTTTTTATATAATTTTGGTGATCAATGATGATAAATGTTATGTATTGAATTTTGAAATCTTGAAACTTTAAGAATGATGAATCATGAGACTCGATATGTTGTATGTTACTATCTTGTGGACGTGGTTGATGAAGATTACTTTTAGATGATTGATGCTATATGGTTCAATCTACGTTTTTATGCTTTTATATCTAATTCATCATTCTACATGATTTTTTGACATATATGCATCAAAACATATAAAAATTTGCTCCCGATTTCTCCCAAACTGGGAGCTTTTGAAAATGTCGCTCCCCGCTCCTGCTCCCAAGTAACCTTGGATAAGGCACAACATAGATAGATTCGGATGCCCCTATGGATAAGCAAGGCACATCGAAAATAGTGGTAACTCACACTAAGACAAACACAACAAGGACTTAGCTAGAGGCAAAGAATGTTTCCATGGGAATCATTTTTCACAAACATGCATTTGTATGAAAGAGAAACAAGTGACAAGAAGGATTGATGATTTGGGTGCCTAGATTTATATGGATCCATAGAGTTAAGTAGTCTACACTTAAGGGTTGCAATGGATCGTCAAGGTGCCTTTGGGAACAATTTTCCATGAACCACAACCATTGATTTCACTTATAAACCATACACCCTTGGGAAAACATCCATCGGTTGCACATCTTCAAGATGCATTGGGCACACTTGGGTGCATCTAAATGGACTTAAATGGATTAGGCATAGTCATGTCAAATTGGATTATTTGGGCACACTTTGGATGAAAATTTGAGTGAGATGCATGTATAAATTTTCTTTTGAATGATTTGAGACAAATAATACATGTTGGTCCACTTATGTGTAGCAAGCCACACTTGGGCATGATCAGACAAGACAATTGAACAAATGGGATGACCTAAGTGGGCTCGATATGACTTAGGGAGATGGGACAAGATAGGTGGATGAGACAACATAGGCATGCTTAGGACAACCTATGTGAACTAGGCGTGAGTTGGAACGATTTGAAAAAATAATCAATGGAAAAGTCACCGAAGGAGAGAAAATCTATGTAATTCTAGGTGGATGAGACAACCTAGGAACGTTTAGGACAACCTAAGTGAACTTGGTGCGAGGTGAAACAATTTGACAAAATAATCAATGGACAAGTCACCGAAGGAGAGAAAATCGGTGTTATGTTAGGTGGATGAGACAACTTAGGCATGCTTAGGACAACGTAAGTGAACTTGGCATGAGTTGGAATGATTTGACAAAATAATCAATAGAAAAGTCACCGAAGGAGAGAAAATCAATGTACTTATAGGTGGATTAGACAACCTAGGCATGCTTAGGACAACCTAAGTGAACTTGGCGTGAGTTGGAACGATTTGACAAACTAAACAATGGATAAGTCACTGAAGGAGAGAAAATTGATGTAACGGTACTTAGGCCCACCTTAGAATGAAAGGGGCTTCACAAGGCAAGGCAAGTTCACATATATAGATGGATTCTTGAAAGGTGCTAAGGCATACAAGCAAGAAGAACTAAGTCACTCATAGGAGTGCAAGGAGATCTGGTGCTTGTTACAAGTTTATGGTTGGCATGTTATATCAAGATGTAGCACCCTAGTGAAAAACCTCACTAGATGATCTAGATATAATGCAATAATGGGAGTGTCACCATTGTCATCTCAGTAACTACTCCTCTCTTTTTAGTGATGAACATAATCCAACGCAAGGGAGGCTTACCTAGCAGATCTTAAGGATCAAATAACCCAAGTAACTTAAGCTGACTACCTACTAAGGTTTCTATAATGATTTTCCACCAATTATAAAGATAGGAAATTAGGATTTGAGGTGGATAATAGAGTAACTTCCATATTTGAGTTCAAAGGTTACTATGGTTGAATATAAAGGCTTAGGTTAACCATTAGAGGCTCAAATAAGTTCCCCAACACTCCAAGCAAGAAACTATATAAGATTATCATAAACTAGCAATGAAAAAACAATAATTGCAGCAATATAACAACTTCTAATAGCAAGAAATTTAGCCCCATAAACTATGATAATTAAAATATAAAATTAGGGTTAACATTATGAGTAAATGAGAGAATAAATCACAACACATTTTATATGATTTAAAATCATATAATAACACTTCAAACCATAGATGTCAACCCTAATTAATGGTTCAAAATTGCACATAAAATGTAGTTTTTGTTCATCCAATGCTTCCAAAACAATTCCTAACCTTAGGTTATTAATATCAAAGTCAATAAATTCTTAAAGTATAAGACTTTGTTGTAATAAAATCCTAATTTACCCTAGAAAAATAAATAAAATGATTCTTATGATAAAATATGATTTCCACAAGAGACAAGATTGATTCCTTCTCAATATTAGGGCTAATGGAGTCTAGGAACAAACTAATTTAAGGTTTCTTGGAGTAGAAACAACATTTAAACAAAAGTAGGGAAATTATACTTACCTATACTATGGTTTGAAATCAAGATTTCAAATTTCAAGACAAATTAAGGGAAGGAGCTAACATGCCACTTCCTCAAATCTTGGAAGAAGGGTTAGTCTAATACGGATCTTGAGACAATCACCATGCTAACAGGTGTAATGCATTATTCATCCATCCAATAAAACATAAAACGAATATAAAATATGTAAACCTACTTATTTTATCAGGTATTCATTCAATATCCATCATAATCATCCATGAAAAGAGATCAATCCACATCAAAAAAGTCCCCAACGAAAGTCGCTCAACCGGTGCCCCATAGCGCACCAGAGAAAAGATGATAATGAAAGGTATGAATGATCTCCAAGTGTTACAATGATCCAAAGAAGTGAATTTCTTCCTATTTATTTGAGGGTAACCAAGTGATTTACTTGAAATTAGGTTAAAATCCCTTAATAATATAAAATCCTTCATAGCCCTCGAGGGTAGTGTTGATGGTGTTGGATATTCCATCAATAGAAGGGGGGTATCCCTGATGTGAAGTCCCAATTAGACCTCACACCATTTCGGATAAGAGCCCCTCCTGGATACAAACCTAGTTTCCATTGTATGTGTGTTTTGCTCTTGGATATTTAATGCAGAGATACGTGCAACACCAAATGTAATATGTTAGAATATTGAGGACAAGATCAAATCTCCCTTGATGACTTACATAGCATGATATAAGAATACAACAACAAAATCATGAGCAAGAGCATGCCTTAATAAAGCATAAGATAGCTGAAAATTAACTAAGACATGCACAAGGGAAAAGTGTTAGCATTCAACTACAAATTAGTTCACAATTAACCTCTAACATTAACATTGAATTAAGAGCAAAGATTCAAAGCCAACACAAAGCTACATGAAAATGAATTAGTTCATAAACATGTAACCGATGTGAAAACCACATGAATACATAATTGAAATACCATATAACCGATATAACAAAAGAGGAATGCACGAGAATCAATGCAAGAAGATAAAAACTTCTCATTACTATTGTTTCCCATTCGAATACATGTACAACAAGCTTGTCAAAACCCAATTGCGGGACAAGATTAGTTCACCTCATCTTCATAACATAGCACTAGACTCATAATCTCTCCACCTATAGGCTACCAACAAAGAATTCCCTTAGCTCGTTAAGCTCAAAGAACAATCCTGTTACTAGCCTAGCTTAAGTGCTAAAAGTCCTTTTGCTTGAGGCATGAGGTTACATTTATAGAAATGAGGGTGACCTTTCAACTTCGCCTGTGACCTTCCTCGTGATATTTCAACTTCTAATTGACTCTTTATCTCCCATAATACTTTTATACTTACATCATGACTCTTTAGCTTCTATGACCTTTGATATTTCCCCTTAGTATTTTTTGTAAAATACATTTTTAATAATTGGAAATTCTATGTGCTCTTGATGTAGCATCTTGTAGGAAGGCATTTAACTTTAGGAGTGTGATGATGTATTCATTACACTTTTGGTCACCTTGGCATTAGGTTGAATATTCAACAACTGTCTCCAATTAGGATCATGCCCCTATGAAGCATATAGACATAAATGACCAATAGCCATTCCGCAACTGCAATCCTGCGATCACACAACATGTAATTAGGATGAAAGATAAACACACTTTACTATTATAAAGCATAATATTCATAACAAGTATCCTCCCATGAGATTGTTCAACATAATCTTCTTAAAATACTTGAAGGATATTTCAACCCTGACACATCAATTTGATCTTGACACTAAAGTTTATTAATTGAATTCCATTTCTTTTATTCATCTCATGGATCATTTATTCATCATTGGTACCATTCTTTTACTGGATGATGAAATACTATCATGCTTCAAATCTCATGTCGCTGAAACCTCAAAACCATTCATGGCCAAGATGTGCAATTATTTAAATAAAATCCCTAGCCGATCCTTGTTATACATGTGAAATATTGATTGTTAGGGGGCAATACGCTATATTTTGGTGCAAGCGCACAATCTAGAAGAAAGGATGATGAGACTAGTCACTGAAGGTGCAGAGTGTGTTAGGGTTGGGAGAGAGGCTAGGTTGGCATAGGGCGCTAGATCTGGAAGTAGTGGTTAGAGGCTTAGGCACTGGGACTGCGCAGTACACCATCATTGGGAGAGGATCTCTTGGTTGGTCACATGGCGCAGCTACAAGGGACAAAGATTGTCATGCTTGTCCACTGAAAGTGTGATATACACTCTTCAAGGCTAGGTTATTGGTTGTGGGTGCAAGTCGCAAGTCCAAGGAGTAAGGGTGTGAGGACTAATTTCTAGAAGTGCGTTATGTGCTTTGAAGGAGAGACAATTCTTGTGATGGGCACATGTCACAATTTTAAAGAGAAAACTAGAAGTGTGTTATGTTCTCTAGAGGAGAGACTAGCCTTGTGATGGGTGCAGGTCGCAAGTCTAAGGAGAAAGGATTCAATGGTATACTACCTAGGAGAGTGTAATGTGTTGGTTCTTATATTGAAGAGTTTGAAGCTAGTGTAATGAATGAAAACAAAGGTTTTCTCAAAAATCAACTAAGTGTTGGATGAGAGAAAGAAAGAGGGATCATAAGAATGGAAAAGACTTGGCATGTACACACATATATACAACTAGATGTATGAATGGGATATGAAAAATCCAAGGATTTGAAGAGACACTAAAACCATCATGCAAGAACTCAAGTGACACATGCAATCTCAAAGTGCGACGAAGGAGGAACTTACTGATCCAGGTGGATCTTCAGAAAAGTACCAGTGGCATGACAAAAGGCTTAAAAGTCAAAGTGGAAGAATCTGGATAAGCTTAGCATCAGATCGAAGTGCTTGTCATCCTGATTCCAACTGTGCGAACGACACTCAAATCCGAGTCTAGATGACATAGTTAGAGCAAGTCAAAGTTTGAGATTGACTTGTCCAGGTAGAAGGGAGAAAATGACATGGCATAGTTTCAAGAAATAAGGGAGCGCCACATGGAAGGATGCCACTGGACCCCACATATCACATATCGGCGAAAAGGAGGAGCGCTTAAGGAAGAATAAGCCCCTGGCGTTCCCAGTTGCAATTGCAATATCGCATATCATAGGCCGGAGGAGTTACAAATCGACCACGATAAGACATAGATGCGATGCGATATACATCTCATATCACAATCACACAAAAGAGCTGGTTCTTGTGATGTGGTTTGAGAAAAAGTGCCGATTGTGATTTCGTGGTGGGTGCTGATTGTGATATTGCGATAAGGGGCTCGAACCCGATATATTATATATCATGATTAATAAACCCCGGGAGTCAGCAGATGTTGCAGAGAGCTAACCAATGCACTGAGGGTTTCACGCCGATTGTGATAATGCGATGGGAGTGTCGGACGTGAAACATTATGGCATACAGTGAATACTCCTGTCGGATCCGTAGTTATCGCGGGATGCTTGTGTCCGAGCTTGGATTGTCCGCTAAGCGTCGATAAACATGTTGCCGAGACCCATGCGTTGTTGTAATGGGTTGCTTTATTAGATATTGGATTTTCTATTACGGAAGGGTTGGTTTCGTGAATCCTTCCGCTTGATAACCTTGGGTATTATGTTGGAACTGCCCGATTTTGAGGGATGCTACCATGATATTATATAAATGACTGTTGTATCAGAGAAAGGGGAGAGGGAGGACTGGTCAAATATACAGATTCTATTGCATACAATAGACCTTGACCCTGGTAGTAGGTTAGAACCTCGCCTTGAGCAACAGGGAGGTTTCGAGAAGGTTGCAGAAGGCCTGAGTATCCAAATTGGGAGTTTTGATAGGCATTTTTGCACTATTTTCGCCAGGAGTTAAGTTGTTTTGTATGTTTTCAAATTTGGGTTCTCTATTCTCTTCCAATATATCAACGTGGAGGTATAAGGGTTGTAATTTCTTGTTGTACTTTTATCTCTTTTATGCCACTAATACAAAGAAGGCCTCCCCACTATTGAGTAAGCCCCAGAGATGTAGTCCAAATTGGACGAGCTCCGTAATCAAATCATTGTCTCATGGTTTTTTGTGTTCTTCTGATTATTTTCCACATCGTTTATGTGATTTTAAGTTCCATGGTTAATTAACTCTGTTATATGTAATTTTTATGCATCTGTAAGTAAAAGATCTTGGATCAAGTTTGGTATCATAACAAGTCTTTGTAGATCCGAATTGCATGATTTTATGCTAAAACAGAACAAGTTACGAAAAGGAGAAGGAACGCTTAACTCCTTTGATCCTGAAGCAGGACGTGCACATCGAAGAATAAACGTGGCCAATGAAGAAGCTTGTTGGGAAGAGGAACAAAATTTCTGAAGGGTATTCTATAATATGGTAGGAGAAGTAGACAAATTGTTCGCAGAGTATGAAAAGGCACTTGGGCATGAGAAGAAGGATGTCGATGATCGTGAATTAGTAAATCAAGAAGATGGTGGAGAAGGTCCTCCTCCCTCTCCTTCTTCCAATGATAGTTCTCATCACTCATAGAAATTCCAAACAGACCTCCAAGAAATCGTTCTTCAAGTTGGGTGTGAAGTTTGACCTACCCATGTACAGTGGAGAATATAGTGCATAAAAACTCAATAACTGGATCAAACAAATAGAGGTTTACTGCCAAATCCTGTAGATTGAAGAAGATGAGGTGAAATTCCAGTTAGCATCTCTTTGGCTGAGTTACATTGCCCTCGTTTGGTGGGAGAGCAAGTTACAGAAGGGCAACGCAAAGTCAGGTAACCTTTTGTTCTCTTGGTCTAGCTATATTCCTGCATTAAAGGACCAATTCTACGCTCTGGGTTATAAGTAAAAGGAAATTATGGACTAGAAATACTTAAGGCAAGGTAAGGGCCAAAATGTACAAAGATTCACGAAGGAATTTCAGAAACAAGCACTGAATCTGCGCATCTCATTAGATGCACCCGAAACTGTAACTAAGTACATAGGTGCGGTACATAGTTACATCAGACACACATTATACTGTTTGAGCCTACTTCAATTGATATGGCCAACATTAAATCTATACATCTTGAAAGCCGAGGCAAGAATGATGGAGATGACCAAACTAATAATATGCCATTCAAACCTCAACATGGCAAATTCCAAAAGAAAGGAAAAGGGAAGGATAAGAAGACTGTTGCTACCAAGAAGGGAGATGGAGCAACATTGTTGTGCACTCACTATAAGAAGGATGGGCATGACAAGGACCACTGCTGGACGCTGCATCTGGAATTGAGATCGAAGAGATTCAGTGGAAAGGGGAAACATAAGACAATGACAACAACGCAAGACCTTGGATCAGATTTCGATGATGAAACATTGATCACAATCATGGATGCAAAAGGTACTCTTTCTATTAATGATAGTTCTGATTCGGTTGCAAGCACCAGTTATTTGAATGAGCCTGTGAGTCATGAGTGAAAGAGAAAATATTTGTTCCACATTAGAGTTGCCATAAAGCATACAAAGGTGGAAACTCTGTTTGATTCAGGTTCCCAAGAAAACTTAATCTCAGAGTCCTTAGTAAAAAGGTTAGGCCTTGAAACTAAACCTCATCCAAGTCCATACTTGCTTGGTTGGGTAAGAGATAAAGCCAAATTGCAGGCCACCAAGCAATGTAGAGCCAGATTTGTAATCACTTCTAAATTAGTTGATGAGGTAGAGTTAGATGTAGTAACATTGGACATTTGTGGGATCATCTTGGGAAGCCCATATTTATATGACAGAAAGGTTTTTTTTCTTTCAACATGAAAACAAATACCACCTCACCAAGGATGGGGTAGAATATATAGTTAGAGCTCATTACACAAAATTTAGTGCTAGCCTTGTCAGTGAAGGACAGATTAAAAGACTGGTTAATTCCAGTAAAGGATGCATTCTCATGGTAGTGAGGGTGAAAGAAGCTGAGATGGATGACGCTTTCAGAGGTTGTGATCCTAATCGTAAGAAGGAATTATTTGAAGTTGTTTATGAATATGATGAATTGTCTCAGGAATCGAGAGGATTGCCCTCTAAACGGGAAATCCAACATGAAATCCATTTGCAACAAGATGCTCATTTACCAAATGTTGGCATGTACAGGATGACTTTTATCGAGATGGAGGAGAGCAAGAAACAGGTGCAAGAACTGTTAAATCAAGGATTCATTAGACCGAGTTCTTCTCCTTGCGGCTCACCAATCGTGTTAGTGCCTAAGAAAGACGACATATGGAGAATGTGCGTGGATGATAGGGTGTTGAACAAGATAATGGTGAATAATCGATATCCTCTCCCTCGCATTGATGAATTGTTAGATCAATTTAAAAATGTTGTTTATTTTACCAAGATGGATTTGCATAGTGGGTACCACCAGGTGAGAATTGCAAAGAATGACATCTGGAAAACTATGTTCAAAATCAAGCAGCCATTGTTTAAATGGATGGTGATGCCACTCGGACTGTGTAAAGTTCTAGCCACGTTCATGAGGGTAATGAATGATTTATTTTGGCCATTTCTTTATCATTTTGTTCTTGTGTATTTGGATGATATTCTTGTAAAGTAGGACATGGGCAGAACATATGTGTCACATAAAGAGAGTGCTTGATGTTCTGAAAAAGAGAAATTATATTTGAAATTGTCAAAGTGTGAATTTGGAAGGATTTCTATGATTTATTTTGGCCATATTGTTGGTAATGGGCAATTAAGGATAGATCCCTCTAAAACGGAGGCGATAATGACGTGGCCTGAGCCCACGAATGTCACAGAAGTCCGAAGATTTCTGGGCACAGTGCAATATTGGAGAAGGTTCATAACAAACTTCTCCATTATCGCAACCCCCTTGCACGCCTTGACTAGTGTGAAGTGGGCCTTTCAGTAGGGAGGAAAACAATAGAAATCCTTTGATACACTGAAAGACAAGATTGGCATGGCACCGGTGCTTGCCTTACCAGACCTTCAACAACCTTTTGAAATTGAAATAGATGCCAGTGGATATGCCATGGTTGCTGTATTGATGCAACAAAGAAAGCTTGTTTGTTACCATTCAAAGACTTTCTCCCAGGATGTTGTGAATTATCCTACGTATGAGCGGGAGTTGTACGCCTTGGTCCAGAGTGTAAAGAAGTGGAAACACTATCCGATCAACAAGGAGACCATCATCCACACAGATCATCAGCCCTTGCAGTATCTTCAGTCACTGACCAAGCTTCAACAAGCCCGTCACTTCAGATGGATGGGATTCCTCCAACACTTTCATTTGGTAATAAAATATAAGAAGAGCACCAACAACAAAGTAGCAGATATTCTTTCTCGCTCTCCTATTTTTGCATCTGTAGTTTTTTAAAATGTTTCTTTGTTGTTAGAAACATTAGGGGACTTTTGAGGTCTAAAATGGGCCTCCTAATAAAAATGTACAATCAAAATGAACTTTATAAAAACCAATAGGATTCAAGATGATGATGTCAACCATGGCGGATGATTCACCATTTTTGGAGTAAAAACATAAAAAGATTAGAAAATAAGAAAATAATAAAAAATACTTTTTCAACTCTTATTTTCAACTTCTCTCCCTAAGGTTTTGCTCAAATTTCTAGTGGGAGTACTCGTTCGATGAAAAATTTAATTCCTCATCCAAGGAGTACCCATGTTGCAAACTTTTGGTGGACCCTTCCATACAAAAAATGAGAAATACATGAAAAACGTGATTGCAATCCCGTTTTTCATGTATTTCTCATTTTTCATGTAGTATCGTCCATCAAAGTTATGCAACATGGGTACTCCTTGGATGAGGAATCAAATTGTGCATCCAACGAGTGTTTCTGCTAGAAATTTGAGTAAACCCATAGGGAGATAAGTTGAAAATACGAGTTGAAAAAATAGTTTGTTATTTTTTCCCTCTAAAATTTGATGATGTAATCTAATCTTATTTTATTATTTCCACTATTATTTTAGAATTTCCTTAGAAGTCCCATTTTAGACCTCAAAATTACCCTAATGTTTACGTTGAACAGTATGCTAACAATAATGATTTTAAAGAAATATATACAAAACTCACTCGTGGATCGCAGGTGGACAATTATTACTTGTAGGGAAACCTGTTGTACCACCTTGGAAAACTGTGTGTACCCAATAATGAAAGGGTTCATGTAATCTGAGAGGCTCATACCTCTCTGGTGTCTGGTCATTTTGGCATTGAGAAAACATTATGTCATTTGCAAAGGTTTTGATTTTGGCCTCATATGAAAAACACTGTGAATCGCTTTGTAAAGGGTCGTGTGTTGTGTTATGTTTCAAAGCCCTCTAGTAGAAAACTTTGGCTCTACACACCACTCCCTATTCCGAGTCAACCATGGGAAAGTGTGTCCATGGACTTTGTAGGAGGTTTACTGATGTTTAGGAAAAGTCACGACTATTTGTATGTCGTTGTGGATAGGTTTAGTAAAATGTGTATTTTAATGCCTTGTAAAAAGCAAGTCATTGTTGAGCAAATTGCTTTTATTTTCTTTAAGCATGTTTGGGTCAATTTTGGGTTGCCCACATCTATTGTGTCAAAGCGAGACTCCCGCTTTCTTAGGGAGTTTTGGACCAGCTTGTGGAGAATGATGGACACCAAGCTTAAAATAAGTATGTCATTTCATCCACAGACTGATGGATAGATAAAGGTTGTCAACCATAATGTGGAACACTTGTTGTGAGGCTATTGTGGGAAACATTCCAAGTTGTGGGATGAGAAGCTTACTTATGTGCATCATGTATACAATCGAGTAGCACATTCATCTACAGCTCACTGTTCGAGACATGTTTTGACTATCTACCCAGAGATCCCTTGGACATGGTCTTTGGGAAAGAGGAAGATGGAAATGGACAAGATAATAGGGGCAAGGAAGGGAAGTTCATCCAACAGATATAGGTAATTCATTAGGCAGTGCAAGAGTAGTTGGAGAAGAATCAAGCTCTGTATAAAGCTCAACATGATAAACACCGAGTTGACCATCAGTTTCAAGTTTGGGACAAGGTATGGCTCCATATCAACAAAGATATAATGAAGGGAGAAAGGAGGAAACTGAGACCCATTAGTGTTGAAAAGTGTGCAACAAGAAATGCTTGTTGAGAATGCAACAAGATGATGGAGCTTAGTGGAAAGGAGTTGCCTTCACTAAGTGGGCCCGCAGGCTATTTTTGGCGCAAGTCTATTTTTAGACTATGTCTATTTTTAGACATATGGATCATGGTCTATGAGTTGCAGGATGCTATTTGTGGATGATTGGTCAAGTTGGTAAAAATAGATGGACTTTCTATTTTTAGACATATGGGCGGAGTCTATTTTTAGACTGTCAGTCTAAATATAGAACAGTCGAATATTATTAGCTCTTAATAATATTTGGACTATAAACATTATTCTTATTCTCTTGGAGCACTTTAGTTTGAGCTACAGATGTCGCACATGCAGCTTTCAAAAGGAAATACGCTTTTCTTATGAGTCAGTTGAGTTATTGCATGCAGGACATCAGTTAGAACTCATGCATATGAGTTTTGTGGAGTTGGATGTGGAGTTGATGGAGTTGTGTTCAATTTGACTTTGTTAAACTAGTTGTACTTAGTCTAACTGTAAATAGACTAGTGATGAGTTTTGTGAATTATTTATTAACTCATAATGCAACTGAAGAATACATCAGTTAACTCAGTGCATGTACAGTTTAGTGGAGACAGGTGTTAGAGGTTGAGATTGCTATCAGTTGTGACTATAGTTGTGCATGAGATATTGCACAAGCAATGTATTGAGTATGCCCATGAGGATTGCACAACATATGCCGAGTAGAATAGCCTATGCTCACGTGATTTCCAGTGTGAGTGATTTTCACAAGGTAAATAAGAGTTTTCATCATCCATTCATCATTCATTCTCTTGTAGGGTTGTGCAGTGGAGGCAGGCAAACAGTGGAGGAGATTTGAGGCATCAGATATGAGCTAGTTTGTGTGTAACAGGTGGAGATAGTGCTGAATACTTGTGAGGAGTATTGTACTATGTATTGTTACATGTTCTCAATCATTAATATACAGATGCTGTGGGGTTTTCAGTTGTAAGCTTTCCCCAGGTTACATAATGTGTTAATGTGTGCATGCAATTGATGTTTCATTGTTTTTAATGTTGCTAAATTGATGATCAACGTAGAGGAGGTTATGTATTATGCATGTATTCCACAATAGTGTATAGTCGGGATAATCTTTGTAAATAAGTGTCATATTATTCAAAATTTCTACAAAGTTAAAGCTCGTTAAAAAAAATAAACCTAGCACTGAGCACATGTTGGCACAAGGTTCAAGATCATTAAAAAATAAACCCGCCTTTCGGTAAATAACCTTTGTTATCACATTAATATCAGCCTTTTGAGCCTTGGTCATGTTCTTACCATCACCTCCACTCTTTTAGCTGATCATAGCCTCCACTTGATTGTTTACCATTTTGAAGAACAATTGCGATGAGTGATTCTACTAGCCACCCTCATTGCATTGCCATGATTGAGAAGTTCCAAACTTACCTGGAACCAATTGCTACCCGAAAACATCACTAGTTCCTAAAAAATGAGTCTCTTTTAAGCTCTTTTTAGACTCATAAAATATGAAAAGATTTCCAAGCTATTGGCCTTTCTAGCTTGTTAAAGTAAAGGGAAGTGCCATCCCTCCTCTATATTTTAATCTTTTTGGACCTGAGAGATCATTACACAAAAACATCGAGTGCTTGTCTTGTTCAGCTCGCTAAAACTATCGAAAAGTCATCCCTTTCATATTATTTTATACTTTTTCAGACTTAAGGGATTATACCACGAAAAAGGACTACTGGAGTTTCCTTTCTATCTCCTTTCAGACTCTCTAAATATGAAAAGGGCCAAGTTATCTTTGTCGTTAAACTCGTTAAAACAATAGTGACAAACTTGTCCATCCAGGCAAGGGCAAGTTTCACTGTCGCTAGGCTCGCTAAAACATAGCGACAGGTTTGCCCGAAGGGAAAATTATAGAACAAGCATATGTTATCCTCCTCAACCTTGACAAAAATAAAAAGGTACTGGTCAGCAATGACTGGGGAAAAATTGGAAGAAAACTTGAAGAATTTCGTTGGTAGTAGGTTGCTCTTGAACATGACACTTTCACTCCATCACCATGATTGAGTCAGGTTGGGCTATTCCATTCACCATCACCATTGGTCCTCCATACCATCCATGGGGTTACACTACCGATCCATCACAGTGTCACCGATATGTTCAAGAGAAGATTCTCAGAGAATTCACCAACCCAGCTAACGCCTCATCCACTGCAATGCCTTCACAATCGATTTTTCATGACCACCACCCTAAACCTTGTATCATCAAATTGTTTTCACCTCCACAAAATTATTTGCTCCGTTTTGTGTCGTAGATGTGGGATTCATTAAGGGCCTCCTACAACGGGTCACTTCTTGTCGACATCATCTCATTATCCAAGAAGTTTACTTAGGAACAACCCTTTCAGTACTTTGAAGCTTGCATGCCTCAATGGCAAGTTTCTCACTTCCAACGACAGGTTTACATCAATCGCCTTCGATCGAAAGATTTTGCATAGTGTTCGACATCGACTCATGTATTCGCACCACGTGAATTGTACTGCAGTACCTTGAGGGTCATTATCATTATCGGTGATTCCTCTCGCGCCTATTAACAGCTTACATCATTGGATGTTAATCAGGCGATGTCTTTCCATGTTCGACTCCAGAACATCTTTTCACATTGATCGACTTGTACATTGGGCGAAGATTGAACGAGTTTGAAGACCCTGGATCTAGTTTCATCAATTCGGGCTGCGATATATTCTGGAAAATAAAGACATCAAATGTACTCCATAGCTGCACAGATGATCATCCAAGCTAAGGGATGATGGCTCTACAAGAATCACCAGTCGGCAATAGCAGATGATTGTCTGTCCTATGTACATGAAAATGAATTTATAAATCTGAGCATGGGAATGCCCATCTTAGCTAGATCACGAAAATATTATGAAGATAATATATTGTACTGTATCTTATTACAGGTCACCTTCCAGTTCAAAAAACCTCGGATCCTCATGATAAAGCATTTCACCCGACATCAGAACATTTATGACCTCATGCTTTAGGGGGCAACTGTTATAGACATATTTGGGCACTGCAACCCCAATCACATATGTCGATAAAGCAAGGGATCTCAAACCCCTAAAACTGTTGTTTCATACGCTAAAGGATCAAGGTGAACTGGTTACATCATTTCCCAGAAATTCTCCCTGAAAAACTACTCAGAACTAGTCAAAACTGGACCATACAAACTGCTCCATGCTGAGGGTGCGATGCATCTCACCTGTTACACACAAGCGGAGTGATGCATACTGAAAAACCCTTATGTAGGGTGTGATGAGCAAGAGTAGACAAATGACAGAGGTAGTTTGCTAGGTGGAAACTCAGAGAATCTTCTAGAAACTGCTCATATGACACTTGCCTCTCTGAATTCACCCAGGGATGAGTAAGAGATCATGAAATCTCCAAGTGGAACCAAGAACTATCAGTGAAATGACACTAGTCAAAATCCCAGAAGCTGACTCACCCCCCTGCAAACATCTATATATGAATCCCTCATCGTAGAGATCCAGAGGCTGGAATTTTGTAATCTGTAAGGAAGTGTTGTTGGTTTCTCTTTGAGACATTGTATTGTTGGGTGATCTAGCTTTTCATGAGGTGAAGAGGGCTTTCATGCTGGGAGGATGATGCTGGATTAGACAGCTGGGTTGTAATCCTCTCTTCTACTTCTATCAATAAAGTTATTGGAGTTTTCCTCCATATACTTGTGTATCTCTGAATCTAATGTATTTGTGTATGCATTTGTATGGTTAATGTACTTCTGATTCTACATTGTTTATGTTATCATATATCTCTATGCTTTGATGGTTTCTTGTTGCTTTGCCTCTACAGGTGTTCTTTGAAGCGGGACAAGTGAGAAAGGAGTGGCAAGCTCTAGCAAAGGAGAGAGTAAACAAGCAAGGAGCCAAGAGAAAGATTAAGGTTGGTGCTCTCTGCTTCTCTCTTGTCTATCTGCCATAAAGGAAAACACAAGTTACTTTGAATGTTTGTTTCTAAGATATCTACCCATCTTAGTGGGACTAGCAGATCTGAATAGACACTAGTTTTCCTGGAAACAATGTTCACTTTAAATTCTACAAAACTCTGAAGGCTATTATAGAGAGTGGGTGACAACCGTGGCTTGTGGTTGATCCCCATTCTAAGGTTCATCTCCATGAACACCAATAATATTTTGTTGTCACAGATCCTAGTGGCATCCTTTGTGACCTAGAGCGAAGTGTACTTCACTGCCTCCCACAGATCCCTGTCAATTGTGGGGAATTGACTATCCTCTGGTAATTCCCCTGCCACGAGCACTATGGAAAGAAGAAGCCATGCATAGTGGAATGTTTTCCCCTGTTCTTAAGCTTCATGAAAATTCTCCAAAAACTCCTTGCAAAGGAACTCAGACTAGTTAAACTGGACCCCCTCCACGCACTTCTCAACTAGTGCTACTACCGGCGCAGGTACCTCGTCTGTGCCACACTTGTGCATAACCTTACCAGCCAGTGTTTAGGTTTCCACTTTCACTACTTTGTCATTGATGTTGGATATGACATAGCCCCTTTTCTTATTTTCTATCTTGTACTTCTTCTTGATGGCCTTCGCGATGGCCAAGACACTACTCTTCCCTTCTGAGATGTCCGCGGGGTCCTCTCCTTTGCATGGAAGATGGGAAATGCGGTGAATCAAGTCTGTCGTGATGGGGATGGGCTCCTCCATCAACAAACAACCATCATGGAGCAGGCCAAGCAGTTGCCTGATGACAAAAATGGTTATTGGGGTGTAGTGGAAATGCTGCACCCAGAGCATATTAACTAGCCTAGCCTTTTCCACTCCATGCAACCACTTTCGTGGCTCTAATTTCGTAACCCCTGCCCAGTGTTTTGCTTGGGCTTCATGAGGTGCAAGGTCTCAAGGTGAGGGAACTTCTCATGGTCAGCGAGGTCCCAATCTTTGAATTTTAATCTCAATACTTGTCCCAGGTGCGTTCCTTCAAAAATAATATTATCTGGGAGAAGCAAAGTCTGGAGTGAGCTCTTGGTTTCATCAAGATGCTTGGGCACTTTAGCCTTCCCTTTCCGCGGGGGGACATAGGCGGGAAACTTTGTCGGGGGGTGCGCAGGCTCAATTATCTCCTCCATGACTTTGTCCTCGTCTTCTACGATGATTAGGTCCTCCAGGTCTTCTTCTTCTTCATCAGTCTCTATAGTGACGACTTCCCCTTCTCCTTCATTAACAGCTTGGTGCGCAGCGGGTTCTATAGGGACACACATATGGGAACCATCGCTTGTTTGTCCTTCTTGGGTCTTGACAAGCACGGTGATTTTGGGATTTATGCCACAATCCCGGCACCTTTCGAAACATCCCCCACAGCTAGGGCCTGCGTGGCCTCTTCGATGGTCAGTTCTATTATCTCCATAACGTCCTCAGTTGTTGCCATCATGTCCGTCCAGAAATCTAGCACTCGCGAAGTTAGGGACTCAAGCAATGCTTGACACACAATAATCAGGGCTCTGCTCAATAGCTCAATTCACAGATGACCAAGTGTTGTTTGCTAGGAAACCCCTTGTAATTTATAGTTCTTTTTGAATTTTAATTCAATCGTTTTCCCCAAATCTGGTTCATTATTTCTCCCTTGGCGGCAGATTTTCTCAAATCTTGCCCATAAATCGTGTCTTAAATGCATGTCACCCACTCCATTTTGTCTCAAGTCGAGCATCCCATCATGAATAGTGACTTCAACAGTCACTTTCTGGCCAACCCAAACAGTAGAGCAGCCCCCCATGCGCGGTCACAGACCTTGTGACTCTTTACTTCTGTGCGCAGCTCCAACATCGCACAGTTCTTGGGCAGAATAGTTTATAGTCCTGTGCTCCCTTTCAACTCCTTGGAGCACTAAGATTGTTCTTCCTTTGGCTAGCCAGATGGTCGCACCACCTGTGTAAATTTCATCCTATCATTCATTATGTTTCCTAGAAAATACCCACCTTTTATTGTTACCGTCAACATTGCACACTTTACCACTGCATCGTGCTACCTTGGTCAATTCGCTTCGTAATGTGCAGTCCAAGCCAAGGCATCAGACTGATCAATTCGTGGCAATAGGCCCTAAACCTATCATCGTGATCATACGCATTCTGCCTTATCACCCTAGTATTTTTTCCAAGAAGATATTCCTTTTTCTCGTCCTCCAGCTACTTTACTTCCGCATCCACCAGAGAGCTTTTCTTCCTTAATCGTACCCTTTCTTCTTCAAGTTATTGGAGTCTAAAATTTCCTTGTTGGATTTTTGCTTCCAAGGTTCTGCGAACTGGTGCTATCGTGCATGGTCTAAGCTCTTCAGGTACTATAAGGCTTACAATGGTTGCTTCATACTCTAGCCTAGGTGGTGCCTCCATGGTCAGGTTCTTGCACGCGGTCCTATAAGCCCATAGAACCATTGGTACATGCAGGTCCCAGTCAGTCTGCTTCACATTGTGGACCTTGTTCAGGGCTTCGCATACTTTGTTAAAGGATTCTACGCGGATATTCTTTTGCACACTTGTTCTTTCCATACATCGTGGTCCCAATTGGAGGAGTTGTTCGATCCATTACCTTACCTGCACCTGCTTACTGATCGTGTCCCCTACCACGAGGAAAGTGTGCATTCATGCAGGTTTCACACCATATGCTTGTATCCACCTGGAAATGTGGGCGCGTGGGTCGATTCATTCAAAAATTTTGTTTGTTAATCACATTGGAGGCTTCCCAAACCACATGCGCATCATCCTTCTACATTCACACCAGTCCTCAAAACATCTTTGGTGCATACCCCACCATCTTGCGGGCGTAGCTCACAGTACCCATTTTAGAGTGTCGAAACATTGCTATTCCAATACTTCTCTTTCAAATTTGTTCAGGAAGTCATCCACCTCACTTAACCCATCATACATAGGTAGATCTCTTACCTCTGTTGCTATGCAGCGCAATGACCTTGTCATCATGTTACAATTGAGCATGGTTGCCTCGTGTAATTGGTTCTGCATCGTTCTATCTCCTCGTCAGAATCAGATGTGCAGGATCTTTCATGCTCCCATGAGATTCGGCCATCCATGGTTGGATTTACCCAGTCTTGCTCCCACGTGGTTATCTTGTAGATGCAATCCATGTCATCGTCGCTATCATAGTCGTGCACTAGCTCTATGTAGCGCGATCCTTCTGCAAGGTCTAAAGGTACCACTATGCGCAGATACTTTTTCTCAAAGATCATCTTGCGCTTCTTTAGATTTATCACTCCATTCATGTGAGTGGCCCAATCTATTCCCAATAGCGCGGGGTAGGGATTGTTGTCATCAACAATCTCTATTACTTCGAAATATGCTAGCGCGCTTGCTCCTTCAATATCTACTGTGATTCCCTGTAATCTCCCCATAGGTAGGATCTCTTGTTGGTTCACCATTCATGGTTGGATAGGAGATCATTGTAACACATGCCTGCCCATGTGCTCCCATGTCTGTTTTGGCAGGACGCTCGCGTCCGACCCTAGATCTAGAATCACTTTGTCCAACTCATATTCCCAATCTGCGTAGTCAATCTCATTTCCCTTCCTGTTCACGTCGTGTGTTTCCTGAGCTTCCAGACTACAAAATGTTCTCCTACCGTGGTCCCAACGCACCTAGTTATCAATTCTTGTAGCCCCCTTATAGCCTTGTTGTCACACAACATCTTCATGCATGTCTCCAAGAACATAGTGAGCATCGATGGGTCCACATCCGACTCCAATTTGTCTATACTTCTTGAAGTAGAGGCATCAGCGAAGCTCCTCTTAGCTTCCATGAAGGTCTCCTTAGTGCGCTCAAAATCAAATTTTGGTTCCTTCATTAGAGCCTTACGAACACAGGTGCTTTCTTCAGGTTGCTTGCATTTGTCATCCCTTGTTGAAATTCAACTCTGGATCATGATATTTACGTTAGGGTCTTCCTCGCATGGCTCGGATCTCATCATTTGCAGGTTCTGAGTTGAGGGAGGTTGGAGTGCTCCATTATTGCACAACCTTGCGATCAGTGTGGGACAATCCTCTGTCTCATGATCAAACAATGTACAATACAAGCATGATGGTTGTGTTGGATTCGTACAATCGCGGGCATAATACCCCGTCCCTTTGCAATTGTAACATATCACTTGTCTGCAACCTCTTCCTGGTCCCCGTCCACCTCGACCTCATCCACGCCCATAAAATATGGTGCGCACATTCCTGTGTTTTGATAAGGGGCCCGTGTTTCAGCCTAAACTCTATAGGTAGGAGTTCGATCCATAATCAGTTCATAACTTCTATAGGTGTGCTCATCATGTCTTACCGACCTACAGAAATTACAAAAAAAATGTTTTGAATTCTGTGTATACTTTTGTAATAGATGCTAGTTATCTGTAGCATGCTTTCCTCCTATCTGACAAATCGCGCATCATAATGTGGGCACCATGCTTGGTCTTGCTTGTGCCTCTGGTCTTAGTGGCATTGGCCCTCCTCCCACAAGGTAATTTGCAAACACTGGGCAGTGGTCCTTGTTGTGCCCCTACCCCTTGCATTTTACACACCATACCTCATCACGCATCTTTGGGCGAGTTGTCCTATCTTGTTTCAAACTCTGCATCTCTAGGCATAAGTTTTTCAGTTGCACGTGAATCTACTGAACTCTCAAGTTAAGATCTTGTATTAGAGTCTTGTGCAATCTCATCACGACCTCGAAAGCCTCATCCTGAGTGGTTAGCCTTTATTGCGATAACGCGTTCCGTAGATGTAGTGTTAATGATGCTACAAACCATTTGCGGTGTTGCCGATATGTTAATGTCATGTTCGCTTCGTGAATTGTGCACTCCAGTCTTTGATCCAACTCCCACAGGGTCTCGCCTGGTAGTATTGTGATTTCCTTGAGTCCAATGATCAACTGTGCCTCTAACTTTGGCCTGCTAAATTCTTTATTTAGTACAGCTTGGATATCCGTGATCCCCACATTCGGATTGTCATTGGAATGCTTAATGTACCAGGTCAGTGCATGATCTTGTAGAATGTTGACCAATGTTGCCTTCTTTTTCTCATTTATGATAGCATGTGCTTCCCATACAACTTTTATAACGAACCAAAACTAGTCTGAATCTTCACTCCCTATTCCCTTGAACACTGGTAGCTTTACCGTGCTTGCCATACTACTTCGCAGTGCTGGTGGGGGTGGTATCGGTGAAGACGGGGGTGAAGACGGTGAAACTGGTGGTGGTGTGGGTAGGCGTGGTATGTGCGGAATTCTCTGTCTTATCAGATTGATCACACTTCTTGGCGAAACCTTCGCGAGCTCTTCTCGCCCCCTCGGGGAGGTGAAATCAAGGGGCTAGTTTCTAGTTCTATGCTACCATTGTTTCTGTAGATCCTCCCACTCTGCATAGCCCCAAACATCAATTTATTTGCATAACTCGCTTTTCACACAGTAGCATTTTAATCCAAGTGTTCAAAGTTTTAACGTACTTACCTTGCGGTCCTTTGAGGAAGCATCACTCTGCCTCGCTATAGCTAACTGAAGTATCTACCATGAATTTGGTGATGAATCCTCCTATGATATGATCGAGCTAGTGATAGACATCGTGTATGGTCTTCTCTTCCAATGCTTCCAGTCTGCGCACCAATTCTGGAGTCCATACAATAGATTTGTCGAGTTTACACCTTCCTTGGCTATTTGCTAGCTTCGTGATCCACTCTTACAATTCAGTGAGGAAGGATGCAAAGAAAATTTAATGGATCTTTGTATACAAGTAGTAGTCCAACCACTTTTCCTTTGATAGTTGTGGATTCCTATTTTCCTATGCCGTGAACTCATGAATCTTTCTGTCTAGCCAATCTTCAATCCCTTTCTTTATCGAATTCCAGTGATACGACATCAAACATCTCTATGCAGATTTTGGTCCCAGCAACGGAACCATTTTCTGCCTTGTAGGGGCTTGACCTAGGTTCAAAATCAATTAGCCAAATAAATCCCTATACTATTGGTGCTTTTAGTAACAATCCGTGGAGCACAGACTGAGGTCTCACCCGAAGTAGTATGGGAGGGTGCTAGAACCAGGTTTCTGCACCCTTGAGATATCTGAGAGGTTTGGCTGGTCCACTGTTTGTTCCTATGCGTAGGTGGCTTCGTGCACTTTCCCATCCCTCGCGGCCTGATGCACTACCTTCATCTAGCCCTATCCAGGGTTGTGGAGCTCCTGTGCCGCGCTCTGCGCTATTACCCAAGACCTTACGTATCTTTTAGTACTAGTTAATTACCTTCATCTACTTGAATGTCTTAAGTTATAATTAGTTATACAAAACATTCATACAGGTTCGCGCAGTAAATAAACAATATACTTGCAAATTATACGCAATCATGCATTAAACTAGGAAAACATATGCATAAATATAGTAAAACTTCTCTTTATTTATTCTCCCAACGGTTACAGACTCGACCTGCCCTGCACACTCAGTTGCAGGGGTCCTCGCACTCAGCTACAGACTACTAGGCCTCTATGCACTTAGTTTCCAAGCCTTCTCCTACTCTATGACCCGTAGATACAATTTACACTTCGACTCAATCCCTTAGACTTCTCCTCTTTTTCTGTTCTATATTCTATTAGTTATCTTATACACTTAGAGCCTCGCTCTATTTATACAATCCCATGGTCCGCGAACCATGGGTAGGTCTATCCAGCCGGCATTACATTACAAAAGCTAGGGTGGACAACCCTGTGACTCTATTACACTTTCGCGCCCCACGCCCACAATTCACAGAGCTTTTACAAGAATATTCGGTCAAAACTTGGGCTTTAAGCCCCAAAACATGCCTTGGGGGGATTCCATGCCCAACAACAAGAAAGACAACAATATTTCCGATGACTAGACCCACAGTCTTCGGAAGTAACTTCCTTAAGGAAAATTCAATATAATAGATTAAAGATGAGCCATTCAAAATTTCATTGATATCAAAGTAAATTACGAAACAGCCTGTGAAACTTCAAAGTAGTTCTACTATTCACTTTTTATAGTCTCCGATAATATAAAAAATCATAATAATTCTTTCTTACTTAATTTTAATATATATTTCAACGTATTTCCAATGTTGGAATGATAAAGCTATCCTGAGAATAGGAAGATCCTTAGGATTGGTTATTTAAACTATAAAATCCTGAGATAATAGATCATATCTCCTCCTTGACTATTCCATGCAAATAGATGTGAATCCTCAACCAATATCCCAAGATTAGCCCAATGGTCTTTAAAAATTGGTTATTCTCCAACGTTTCAAGGGAACGGTAATCGTTCATCATATTTCTCTTCTACATAAATTAACTCAAATTGTAACTTTATCATATCTAAAGCACTCATATTGTAGCTTTATCATATCTAAAGCACTCAAATTAACTCATTAACAAGATGAAATACTAAGATATTATTAACTACTTTTATAGAGCTTCTATCTCTCAAATTTTTATAAACTATACTTAAAGGTCTTGTGAAATGAATATTTAACTGAAGAAACAATGGGAAGAAACATACCAATTCCATGGTCCAACATAGATAGAGATCATAGGTGAAAATATTTTACATTACAGAAATGGTTTTCTACAGAAACCATGGATGGAACCACCCCATCCCCATTTTCTAATTCATTCATGTTGGCATTGTGACACAGGTGTTGTCCTTGATGGCAACTCACTCAGATGACAAATCACAATTCAGCAGGTTAACAACACATAGTTACATATCAGACTTCACAGAATGAGGAAAGAGAGGTATATGTAGGTTCACCTTGAAAAAGTAGCATATGTTGGCATTATGGTTCTAGTATGATTTTAGATGTTGTACTTGATGGCAAACACCCATGGCATGGCTCTCATTTTGATGAAAATAAAGAAGTACGCAGGAGAACAGTTCAGGAGGTGCGTACCTGCAGGTATGCCGTGCAGGGATCGCGTCCAAATACGCGGGTCACCCATTCATGGGGTGCGTACCCCAGTGCACACATTTCAAGGCAGTTAAGCGCCCACCCGTGGGGTTTTCTCATGGTCTTTAGCCAACAGTATTGGGTTAT
>APFE031370578.1:155548-168392 GCA_000404065.3 Pinus taeda
TGCTTTGTTAGTGTATGCAGGTCTGAAAGTGAAGGAGGAGCTCATCTGGATCAACAAGACTGGACTACTACAACAAGCGTTGGACCTAAGGTAAGATCGAAAACATTTGAATTCCTGTAGAATGATGTGTATCTAGAGAAGGATAGCTCTTGTTTGGTTTGTTTGTCACTAGAGAGTCTTAGACTCCTAGGGAGGTTAGATTTGTCCGCAAATATAACTCGTTCCTCATGACATTTTGCTTGTGGAAGAGTTAGTCATTATGCTGCCAAATGTCCTCATAAACATAAGCTTGATAAAGGTAAGGAATCAGCAAAATGGAATCGAAAACAAAGTTTAAGTAAGAAGAGTTACTATACACATGAAGATAGCGATGGTTTATCAATTAGTGATGAAGATGAAAATAGTAATGACTATAGACTTCTGATGGCTTCTGAAGATGATTATTTCTTGGATGCTTTAGATGAAGATGACCTTTATGAAGAAATCTCTAAACTCAAAATCTATTTAGAAGAAAAGAATATGATTATAGATACTTTGACATTCCAACTTGCTGAAAGAGAAAAACACAATGAAAAACTAGAATGTGAAATTGTGGGTCTAGGAAAGGATATTGAGAAAACAAAAGCTCTCAATATTAGATTTGCTAAAGGATCAGAAACCTTAGATGAAATTATCAAAGTGAAGCATTCTCCTCTGATAAAGACAGGTCTTGGATATACTGAAGAAGCATCTCAAGCACGGAAGTCGTCAACCTCCACTAAAAGCTATCTTGATGCATCAAAGAGCAGTTAAAATTTTGACAAACATCAGCAAAGGAATAAAGCAGATCACTAGGTAAATCAGGTTCAATTTACTTCAAGGATGAACAGAAGCTACAATCAACCTCAGGTAAATCATACCCAATTTATTTCAAGAATGAATATCAATAGAAACTACAATCACTAGGTCAGTAGATTCGATAATCACGGGAACTTCTTTAATGGCCAATGTTTTTCATGTCATAACTTTGGACACAAAGCTTCTCAATGTGTTGCTTACAAGACCGTCATGACTAGAGAAGCACGAAATCAAAGGAATGTGACAAGGATAATGAAACATACCTACAATAACTTTTCTCTTCATGAAAATGAAATAGAATGTTCTATCTGCAACAACTTTGGTCATGAAGAATCTGAATGAAGGAGTAAATTTTGGAAAACATCTCAGAAAGAGAAAACTCCATTAAATCCCAAAATATGGAGAAAGAAAGAATGGCAAACAGAAATATGTGGTATAGCCTTGTATTTAGAAGGACAAGAAAATTAGTGATACATCGACATTGGATGCTCAAAACACATGACAGGTGACAAAGAAAAACTTCATTCATATAATGCCTTAGAAAAGGAAAAGAAGGTCTCATTTGGAAATGACACTCTTGCTGCCATAAAAGGTAAAGGCTCTGTTCTCTCAAAAGAAAATTTTAAAGTTGGGAATGTTATGTATGTTGATGGTCTAAAGCATAACCTGTTGAGTGTCAGTCAAATGTGTGATCAAGGAAATGAAGTAGTATTTCGATCAAATGGATGTGTTGTTCGTGAGCCTGATACAGGAGAAACCGTGATAAAAGGTATAAGAACTCCAAGCAACTCATACATAATCAAGGGAGGACAACAACAATGCTATCTAAGAAAAATTGATGAACACTGGCTATGGCACATAATATTGGGGCATCTAAGCTTCTCTCAAATAAGAAAAGAATGCAGATTCCAGGTTGTTCGTGATCTTCCTAATATCTCCATTCTAGAAAATACAATATGCAAATTATGTCAATTTGGTAAGCAAACCAGATCACACTTCCTTGAAAAGGAAGGATAATCTAGGAAGCCTCTTGAACTTGTTCATACTAATTTATGTGGACCATCAAGGAAAAAGTCACCTCGTGGAGAAGAATACTTTATATTGTTCATTGATGATTTTTCCAGAATGTGTTGGATAGGACTTCTAAAGCATAAAGATGAAGCATTTGAAAAATTCAAAGCCTTCAAATCTTTGGTTGAAAATGAATGAGATCACAAAATCAAATGCCTCAGATCTGATCAAGGAGGGGAATTTACCTCGGATGAATTCTTTGACTTTTGTGAAGAACATGGAATAAAAAGGCAATTCTCCACTACAAGGACTCCTCAGAAAAATGGAGTGGTAGAAAGGATGAACAAAACTATTCAACAAATGGCTTGTGCTATGCTAGATGAGTCTGGAACTCCTGCAACTTTCTGGGGTGAAGCTGCATTCGTTTCCATCACTATTCTCAACCAAACAAATGTTCGGGTAAATAGCACTCAAACTCCACGTGGACTTTGGTACAGTAAGGCTCCTACTGTAAAATACTTCAAATTTTTTGGAAGCAAATGTTACATCAAAAGGGCTAATGAAAAACTTGGTAAGTTTGAACCCAGAGTAGATGAAGGTATTCTACTTGGTTACTCTTCTCGAAGTAAAGGATATAAATGTTATAATAAAAGACTTGGGAGAATTATCGAAAGTATTGATGTTGTGGTTGATTGAGCATGCAAAAATCCAAAGCAAATAAAAACTGAAGATTATGAAGAAGATGAGGATTATCCTTCCACATCAAATCAGACTAATTCTGAAGAAGAAACCAATGAAGCACCAGAAGAAGAGATAATGGTAGAAAAAAATACTCCATCCAGGTATGTTCAAACAAATCATCCAGAGACTCAAATTTTTGGACAGAAAGAGGCAGGTGTGCAAACAAGAAGAACTACTACAAAAGCTTCAAGCTATCTGGCATTGCTATCCTCCACCGAACCTCAAAATGTAAATGAAGCATGCAAAGATGAATGTTGGGTCAAGGCCATGAATGAAGAACTTAAGAAAATTGAAAAGAATAATACTTGGGAATTAGTTCCTAGACCTCATAATAAGAATATCATAGGAACTAAATAGATATTCAAAAACAAGCAAAACAAAAATGGAGAAGTTATTAGAAACAAGGCCAGACTTGTTTGTAAAGGATATGCTCAACAAGAAGGTATAGATTTTGAAGAAACTTTTACACCTATTTCTAGACTTGAAGCCATAAGAATGTTTCTTGCTCTTTCTAGTTGTCATAAATTCAAAGTATACCAAATGAATGTAAAATCTTCCTTTCTTAATGGACACTTAGAAGAAGAAGTCTATTGAGCAACTAGACGGATTCATTCTTGGAAATGATGCAAAACTTGTATGCAGACTCAGAAAGGCTCTCTATGGTCTAAAACAAGCTCGAAGGGCCTGGTACTACTGTCTTGACAAATGTCTCCATCAACAAGCTTTTTCAAAAGGATCAGCTGATTGCAATCTATATACAAAGATTGAAAATAATAAATTACTAATACTTGTTGTGTATGTTGATGATATCATTTTCGGTAGCAATGGAGAAGCCATGAGTCAGAATTGCTTCGACAATGTAGCAAGAATTTTTAATGTCCCTGCTTGGTGAGCTTACATATTTCCTTGGTCTACAAGTTCAACAAAATAAAGATGGTATTTTTCTATCACAAACCAAATATCTCAAACATATCTTGAAAAATTATGGCATGAAAGATTCTAAACCAGTATGTACCCCAATGGTAACATGATGCAGTCTCAGCTCAAATGATGAATCGGTAGCAGTACATCAACCGATTTACAGATCCATGATTGGCAGTCTACTTTATCTAACAGTTACCTGACCAGACATCATCCATGTAGTAGGAATAGTTGGAAGATTCCAAGTAAATCCAAAGGAATCACACCTTCAGGCAGTCAAAAAGGATTTTCAAATATCTTCAAGGAACACAGAATTTTGGTTTATGGTATCCTAGAGATACAGATCTTACACTTCATGCATATACAAATGCAGATTGGGTAGGAAGCGTTGATGAAAGAAAGAGAACTAGTGGTGGTGCATTCTATATTGGTTCCAAATTAGTGTCTTGGTTCAGCAAGAAACAAATTTCAATTGCATTATCTACAGCTGAAGCAGAATATGTGGTTGTTGCATCTTGTGGCACACAACTCCTTTGGATTATGCAAACATTGCAAGACATTCAGATCACATGTACTCCACCCATCTCCATTCTATCTGATAATACAAGTTCCATTATCATTTCAAAGAATCCATTCATGCATTCCAAGACCAAGCACATACCCATCAAATATCATCTTCTACGTGAACAAGTGCTTGAACAAAAGGTCAAATTGGAGTATGTTCCCTCCAAAGAAGAGGTTACTGATATATTCACCAAACCACTGCCAAAAGAGACATTTGAATATCTCAGACAGAAGCTGGGATTGGTTGATGCATCATCCTATTGTTAAAACTTATTTGTTTTAGAGAAATGTGGTTATACGCGAGTTTCATGAAGCGTAGTCAGCTACATACATTGGTTTATGTGGATACAGTCGCGTATATGTTGGTTTGAGGAAAAGAAATGGGCTAGACTCAGGATGAAAGGGGTATGATATGGTTAAGTGAATTATCTACTCTACTTGATGATGGTTACAGTTTGTGGATGACATGTGGAAATATGTTGGCTCTCATAAGTTGTTGATAACTTGATGTATATTTGATTGATGATGATGCCTTGGTAACTCTTCTACTATATGAAATGATTAGATCTGACAGTGATCATCTGACACAGGTTCAGGGGGAGCATATGCTTCTAATAATGCATTGTTGGCATTATCTTCAAAGATCTTGGTACAGATTCACACAATTGTTCAGGGGGAGAACATGGTTGCTGGTCTGGATGTTGATTGACAGATGCTGCTGATGATAACTGCTAATGACTATCATGGTCTTGTTTGAGATATTTGGTCTATGTTATATATGTCATGTATATCTTTTAATGTAAAGTTCATGAAACAACCTATTTTGTTACCCCACTATGCACGGGATGGATGATGTAATGTTCTTGTTTTGACATGTATAAACATTTGGTATATCCCAACTTGGTTGGGTGGATGAGTCAAACTTGGTATATCCCCACTTGGTTGGGAGATGGATGTATGTATGAGCTATTGGTGATAGGAAGGTCATTTATGATGTATGTAGAGAGTAATGTTCTTATTTTAGAACATATTTTTGTAGACCTTGCTTATATTCAGGGGGAACATGGACTCAATCATGGAGCTCAATCAGCACACTTCAACATATCAGAAAATTCAGCATGTACTCAGGGGGAGCATAAACCTTTTCCTTTGATGACAAAGGGGGAGAGTGACTTGGTTTTGCCATCAAGTCCAAAGGGGGATATTGTTGGCATTATGACACAGGTGTTGTCCTTGATGGCAACTCACTCAGATGACAGATCACAGTTCAGCAGGTTAACAACACAAAGTTACATATCGGACTTCACAGAATGAGGAAAGATAGGTATACGAAGGTTCACCTTGACAAAGTAGCATATACACGCGGGTTAACAGACCAAAAGGAGCATATATGTACACACACACTTTCACTGAATGAAAGGCATGTATATCTTGGAAAACTAAGTTTTGGTCCAAGGTATTTGGTCCATGGTATTTTGATCCATGGTATTAGTCCAAGATATATGGTCTGAGGTATTTGGTCCAAGGTATTGGTCCTAAGTGGTTTTGGTCCATGGTATTGAGTGCTAGAAAATTATATATTACTGAGCAATGGAACACATAAAATATTGCAGAAATATAAACACAGAAAATGCATAAAACAAGAGAGACACAGATATACGTGGTTCACCCAGTTTGGGCTACATCCATGGAGAAACAACCAATCCTTCTTTTATTATATTATCCAGCAAACTAAAGAGATGCAACCTGTTAGCTCTTCTATACAACGAGGACTCTCTATGGTCAGAGACAGCCTTGGTCTGCTTCATGGTGCACAAAAGGATAAAAATGGATCCAAAACACTCCCAAAGTCTGCAAATCTACTTGAAATCATGCCAAGGGATCCATTCATGATGTTGAAATCTCCAATTTTGGGCAAAGGGTCATCCACCGACCGAAATATTTGTAGCTGGAAAGCCCTTGGAAGGTCGGAAATATACTATCGGGAGACAAAAATGCTCCAAAACCAGGAAAGAACCAAAATCTCAGGCTTAACAGTCCAATGCATGATAGTCGTTCGATCTGGCTGATCAATTGTTCAGATCTAATCGACGGATCGCAATCGGCATATGCAGGCAACGGTAATCGGTGCAGACAGAAGGAGCATTGTGATTGTGATCAACGATGCAATGTGAACCGTCGATCGCGTGCGTGGATTGATGGCCCATAACTCATCGCTATATCGCAATCGGGGGAACCAAGGGGCACAACCTTTACACATATATGTGTGCAATGTGATAAAAGTCGGACCCGATGGGTTTCAAAAGCATGATGTATATATGTTCAAGTCCACCTTCCACCGCCGATAGTGTTTTTTTGCCATATTGCATAGATTTCCCTGGCCGATAACCCCCGTTTACTTCCTCCATAATTATATCATCTTCCGTAAGATCCAACAACATTCGTACCTCCCACTGCCATATCCTAACCACTCTTTAACTTGTGATAAAGTGGTTTTCACCCTATCACGTCTACCACGCGTCACCCGATAATTGTGATCACTCACCCTTGTATGATTTCCGCTCTTCTCCAAAAGCGATGCGATCAATTCCGCTTACCACCTGTCCCTGCTTGTTAATTCCCGTTCACTTCGTCGACCCGATAGCCGTTGGATCTGCCGTCCATTCACTTAATCCAACAGCTCACGATTGTTTTCTCTTGTTTCCTCCATTTTTCCCACTGTGTCATATCCGCCACCCGTCTGTGTGATCCAATGGCTGATATCCCTCCCTCGCCATGCAATCTTTCACGTCCATAGCCTGTAACATGCTCTCGAAGGATAGAAGTGGCCATTTATAAGTGTTTGGAGCATTTACTCCTCAACAACCACTCTCAAGAGATAGAATGGCCGAGAAAGGAAAAGATCAGCCTCGAGCAGATAAATGCAATCAACAGTTATGGAATGTCATCCCATACGACACTCCACCTACCCGAGAAGGAAAGCAGAGCGCCCGAGAAGATCAAATCCATTTGCAAACACATTCAGATTGTAGCAAAGACCCATATCATAGAGTTAAGGTAGTTGGTGGTCCATTATGACCCCTCCACGCATAAGTTAGCAGATATTTTTGTAATCAACCTCTATATACACCCAAAAAGAAAAATGAGAGGGGTTGATGGTTGTTGTATTGATGTAAGGTTCAACTTCTGGAGACTTTAACTACTTTGATACCTGTAGCGTCTGGTCTTCATTTTCAGCTAATATAAGCTTCTTTTGTTGTTAATTGCTCACTTTCCACTTCTTCCTTGTTCCAGGCTATGCCTGTTATACATTTGTTCATGTGCTCTTGATGTTTAGAATTAAGAAATAGATTTGCAGACCTTTTACTGGTTGCAGCCAGCCATCACATGGTCTTGTGCATCTATTAGTGTGGTCAGTATTCTCCATGTTCACCTATTCCTTAAACTGTGAGTAATTGGTGGTCTAAAGCCTTGTAGTCTGGGGGTGTTCACCCATGTCTAGGGTTAAGCATAGTAGGAGTGGTTATCTGGCTTGAATATCCATCATTCCTTCCATTCATCCATTTCCAACATTTTGTTGAGTTTGTAATGTTCCTGAGCATATCCGAGATACAACCTAGGAGAGTTTCTTGGGGTGATAACACAACCTACAGCAGATCCACTGTAACTCCCTCTTCACTCTCAATCTCCTCTCTTTTCTTCACTCATAATATAGATTATAATAGATGCAATGTAATTCCCTCATATATAGTGAGGGGTTGCCTTCTAGGGAAAAAAACCCTAAAATAAATATAACTTCTACCGTCAGATCATCCACCTAATGAATGGCCCAGATTGACTAGAAATTAATAGACTTTTACAAGGAAGCCCCCCGTGTGGAGGGTGTACAGTCTTCCTGGGGTATACATCCGACTAAAACCTTTGAATACAGAAGATAATCAGCCTCCACACCCAACATTGAGTAAGGCCTACTTAGACTAGAAGAGGGGCCTAGACTAGAAAAGGCAGAGAAGATCATTAGGTAAAAGCACTCAAGCATTGAATATCTGATGAAGAACAAGATTTAGTATACAGGTTATTGGGTTATGGTGCATAGCTAGATCTGAACCAAGGATGAACCTTAGCACTTGATAAAGGATAATATCTAATGATGGGTTAAGATCTTAAGGCTTGAAGTGAAGTATCTTTATGTGGTTTGATCATTTATCTAAATAACTGGCGCATGTTGTAGTCTATAAATATGATGATCTAAGTATAACTGAAGTCTGGAATTGTTTTCATGTTTAAATCATCATTTATAAATATGTACGCAGGTTCACTTTAGAAAAGTCATGTATACACGCTAGTTCCACATATCAAAACAACATATACATCTTAAATTTGATCATAGAAAATTTTAGGGGCAAATGTTCGCCCTTTGGCGAAATTAAGGGGTTTTAAATTTTTAGTGGGCGAATATTTTGTATCATAGTACATTTTTACAAATCACCTCAAATAGCCCACCTTACTTTAAGGGAGAGGGTAAAAAAGGTAAATTTAGCCCTTGCAATTAGGAGTTACAACCTTCCATTCGCCCATTTTCAGGAATAGGTTTTATTTAAGTGAATCCATTCACCCATTTTCAAGAATAGGTTTTATTTAAGTGAATCCTATAGACCAAAGGCCCAAATACCATATTTATAAAAGAGGTATGGTAAATTAATAAAAATATAAATAAATGAGAGGTATCGTAAATGTTACACTAAAATTTGTCACCATGACGATCTGCAGTTAGTATGGCTCCATCAACAGTCATATTATCCTCCTTGGCAAGCCTTATACCTCTGCTCTCCATGTCAAACTTCAAGAAAGAGAGAAAGTCATTTAAAAACATGTTTATCTCTGGGTACGCAGGTTCTCTCTACCTTACCTGCGTGTACGCATCCCAAGCTCATAATACCTGCGTACTTATACGCTTTGTAAGTCAAGGGATGGGTGCGTACTCCTGTAAAGGTCAAAAGGCGCAAGTTTCATCTTAAAAAAGTTACTTGTGGTCATTTCTAGAGCATTCTAGAAAATTGTTTGACGTGTATTGAGTGCCTCCAGATGGTTCATGCATCCCTATGAAAGAGGAACTTATCCCATCAAGAGAGGAACTACCCCATCCAAAAGAGGGGCTTATCCCATTGATGTTGGACCTGATTAACTTCCTCTAGAACATTATAAATACAGGCATTGGGCCAGAGGAGGGGAGGTTGAAAGCTGAACATTCCAAAGGGTAGATGCTGCTGGAATTGGGACTTCCTTGTAGAAGCTTGTGAGGAGAGATTCCCATCCTTTCTTGTTTCATTTGGAAGTGGGTGAACTTATCAAAGTAAAGGAAAACTCTTGCTGGACCCTGGGAGGAACTGCACAACACCAAGGCTCAGGTTGTAATGGTTTCTTTTGTTTCCTATTAATACAAATAAATCCATTCTTCTCAACAATTTGTTATTAATGAGTTGTTTCATATACTCCTTGGTCTATATGTTAAATATGTTTTATTTTATGGGATATTCAGGTGCTATGTAATCGTTTGATTGTTAGTGAATGCAGGTTTCGAAGTGAAAGAGGAGCTCATCCGGATCAACGAGGCTGGACTACTACAACAACGTTGGACTACAGGTAGGATCTTAAACACTTGATTTATCGTGTGATAAATGCATGTTTAGAGAAGGATTGCTCTTAATTGTCTTGTTTGTCACTAGAAAGTCTTAGAATCCTAGGGAGGTTAGTTTTGTCAGCAAAAATAACTCTTTCCACATGACAGTTACTGCTATGTAGGTTAAGCGTAGTCATAGAAAAGGTTGTGTGATCTTTTTAGTACACATTCCTAGTGACAAGGGTAAGGAGGTTGAGGATGCCAATGTATTGAGCAGATACCCAGTTTTGCAGCAATTTTAGGATGTATTTCCAGAGGACATTACATAGTTTCCACCTCACAAGGAGGTAGACTTTTCTATTGAGTTAGTGCCAAGGCAGCTCCAGCGTTGAAAGCACCTTATAGGATGAGCACACCTGAGCTGGTAGAGTTGAAGTTGCAGCTAAAGGAAATGTTGGACAAAGGATACATTAGACCCAATGTATCACCTTGGGGCACACCTGTGTTGTTCATAAAGAGGAAAGATGGCACTCTTAGATTGTGCATTGATTACAGGAATTTGAATAAGGTAACAATCAAGAATATGTACCCTTTGTTGATGATTGATGATTTGTTTGATCGGCTAAAGGGAGAAATAGTGTTCTCTAAGACCGACTTGAGATCGGGATACCATCAGATACGCATCAAGGAAGAGGATATCTTCAAGATTGCATTCAGGACCACATATGGGCATCATGATTTTATTGTTGTTCCATTCAGTTTGACTAATGCTCCAGCTAAATTCATGTGTTTGATGAATAGTGTGTTGCATCCTTATTTGGACAAGTTTATTATTGTATTCATTGACTACATATTGGTATATTCTAAGAGTGAGGAAGAACATGCTGAACATTTAGAAGCAGTGTTGAAATTTCTAATAGAGCATCATTTGTATGCTAATCTTATCAAGTGCAACTTCTTTCAGACTGAGGTACCCTACTTGGGACATGTTTTCTCCAAGGAAGGCATAGCAGTAGATTCAGAAAAGATAAGGGCCATCATGGAATGAGCATCTCCTAAGAATGTAGATGAGGTGAGATCATTCATGGGATTGGCAGGTCACTACAAGAGGTTCATCAAGAAATTCTCATGCATTTCATATCATATCACATCATGGCAGCAGAAAGGTAAGAACTTTGAATGGACAGAAGAATGTGAGGCTAGTTTTGAGTAGCTTAGGCAATTGTTGGCACATGCACCAGTGCTAAGGATTTTAGATCTAGACAAGGAGTTTGCAGTGTGTACATATGCTTGCAAGAGGGGACTTAGTGGAGTTCTCATGCAAGAAGGACAAGTAGTGTGTTATGAGTCACAGAAACTAAATGGGCATCAGTAAAAATATCCAACATGAGCTAGTAGTGATTACACATGCATTGAAGATGTGGAGACATTATCTTCTGGGCAGGAGGTTTACAATGATGAGCAATCACAGTGGGTTGAGGTATTTGTTTGACCAGCCGAATCAAAATTCTAGGCAAGCTAGATGGTTGGCTACCCTTAGTGAGTTTGACTTCGAGATCATATACATCAAAGGGAAGGAGAAGCGGGTTGCAAATTCTCTTAGCAAGAAGGTACAGGTCAATCACATAGTAGCTATAAGCTCCTATGGGACAGAGTTAAATGATAGGATCTTGTAGGCAGGACAGTGGGATGACAATACATGGAGATCGTGCACAGGTTATAGCAAAGTATGGGCACAGGTATAGGTTTAGGTGCAGATACAGGAATAGGGGATCAGGATGCAAACTATCATCTCATGGAAGATGTCTTGGTGAGGTTTTGAGACAATATCTATGTGTCAAATTGTAGTGATCTCAAGAAGCTTATCTTAAGGGAGTTTCATGCCAAGCCATGTGAAAATTCCTTAGACTGGAATCCCTACTGCAGCAACTGATGATATTTCTCCTACTTATTAGATTTACATGAACAAGTTATTTGCAGTTTCCTATGAAAAACATCGAATACATACACTACATCCTAAACCAATTAAATAATATGTCGAAACAAGAAACTGAACAACAGAGAAAGATACAACACAAATGACACAGTCGTTTTTGGACAAACGTCCTCGGAAAAACCCATTGTGGGAAAATCAATGCAGCAAATCTGAAGGTTTTTATTATTAAGCTGAAGTTATTTCTAAATACAACTTATGGATGCCTTGCTGGCAATCCAGTATAGAGAATATCACCCAGAAAAATAAATTAGTGAGATTAATTCACTCTACACTACAAGTCTCAGCTGATCCAGTAGCTGAACCAACGAGGCCCCAACTACTTCTGCGCTATCCCTACATGGGCCTGCGTCAACCTATAAGGCATTGCGTCACCTCTGTTTAGAATCAATTTTCCTTCTAGAGCTGATTCCAACCCTCCCGGCTCAAAAATGTCAGCCTCCTTAGCAAATCTCAGACTTTTGTGTGAAGGCCCTATGTTGCTCTGTGTGGGGCCAGCATGAGCCCTTCATGGCACTATGTCACCCTCTCTGGCCTCTGTGCTACATCCTCTGTGTGTCTCTATGCCTCTCTTCTGAGTATTCTTAGCTCCAGAGAAGATCCTCCAACCAAAACTCCCTCTGCCTCTCTCTGCGTGATCACTACAAATCATTGCACTACCTCTAGCTTCAACAATTTGATCTGATTAATCAACTCTGTATGTGTCTTTCCAAATGACCCTCTAGTCTCCTTAAATAATCTCCTTGTTGACATTCAATGACCCATATTGGAAGTTAATCAATGGCTAAGATCATTTCTGCTTGATCCTCGTCTTATTCTATAAGTTACACCCACAGTTAGATCAATACCCATTAATTATTTTATTTTCCTAAGTTTAGACTTAGTGTCCCATTAAAAATAATTAATTATTTTAATTAAATTGTCTCCGGGTGAACTTTCAAAAAAAAAAATATGGGTTCTTTGGAATGCATGTACCCAAGCCTCTCCTCATCACCTCTTGCTTCAGATTTTCCCACATCTCATCCCAATTTGGGAAAGTTTCCCTACCCAGGATACTATGGACGAAGACTTACCTCTCATTGGAGACTGAATTGAGGGCCATTCTAACCAACACATACCCTTGAGGTGTAGACCCCACAGCTACTAACTTGTCTCGG